>JAFIRS010002939.1:0-169081 GCA_018342105.1 Gonioctena quinquepunctata
AAAATTTCCAATGTCTAGGGAACGAATGATAGGCAACAATATTCATACAATGAAAACTAATGTAAAGCGTATTGGCAGATAATTCTGCAATGGGCTTCCCCAATAGAAATAATTTTATTAAAAGAAATCTTGCAATCAAAGTGCTGCAAACGACTAACAATAATTCTCTTTTGAAAACTTGGTGATCTTGAAAACTATGGACATACTTTATAGACACATACAAATTTCAATGGGTTGGGTTTTGCCATAAACATAAATACAGAAAACTAACATGAGACTCACCCCTGTTTAACACTTATTCACTGGAGTAGTTTTAAACGGCAATTAGTTTGGGAATTTATTATTATCAGTTGTTTTCCCGCGTCAATCGGTTATTCTAATTAATTCGCCCGGGGGTATATTCGTATACAGATAAGGGGTTTTTCTAAGTGATATGAACCATTGAAATTGGAATCCCGTTATTATCTCTGTTTTGGAAGCTTGTCGAAAATAGGCAGATTGTGGAAACTTTACTGTTCACCTGTGTTTTTACTAAGATTTTCCCATCTTGATTTGAATTGGCTGAGTTTCTATGTTGCTGAAGTTCACTACACTGATTGGGAAACTCTCATTATTGTAATGATACTGTAGTTCGACTAACTTTTAACCTAACTTTTGAGGATGACATGTTTCTAGTTCACTGTCGAACCTCGAATTGCCCTTGTTGATATGAAACTCACGCTTTTATAACCCTTCATCGGATCACGTGATAATTTGTCTAACCGCGCCTAGCGATTATAATTATCTTCAACTGGTCGTAATAAAAATAATTAATGTGTTGTTTTGTTTCTGTCATACGCGGTGAATTTTATGGCGTCTAGACGGGTCGATCCCCGGGTGAATTACGAGTTTGTTTACTTTTTAATGATGCGGTGTGGTGACACCTCAATAAACTTTTTTGCTCTCCTAGATTTTAAATTTTGACTGTAACGGGTAGCAATCAATAAACTTTGTTTTGCTCTCCTAGATGAGTCATTTAAGCATTCGGTATACAATGGTTACGTCTTGGTAATTATCTTTAAATGCATTTCTGTAATTACAGGGCGTAACACTTGGGCACATATGGCGTACTGGGTGAGAATGAGAATCATCCTGTATATTGTTGGATGGAAATAATACCATTGCCACATATTTTTCCTACTAGGGACCAAACATAAATGCCCTACGGAAAAAGGCTGGAGCTGAAAGAATAACGTATCAAATTCTGATGAACTTGAAAAAAAAAAAAGAAATCTAATCACTAATTGAAAGTAAGTAAGTAAAGTAAGTGATTCCCGAATATCATACAATGAATGTGTTATCTTCGTATCTTCGATTTTTACTTTTTTTAAATGGTATCTAACTTCAAAACAATATTACTTTTAATTTATAGTAAGTATGGTGATCCACATATATGTTCTTCAACTGGCTGGGTTGGGATTAGGATCAATGTTATTGAAGAAAAACTATTGCTTTCTCGCCAACGTTTCGAACATTGATAAATTCATAAATGATGGTTCTGTAACAATGAGTTTTGCTTAACAATTCTTTTTGATAAAAGTTAAAAATGGTAAAATAAGAGAAAAAATATAATGAGAAAAATACCCAGAAAATATTGAAACATTTCCAGGGGTTTAAAATATAAAAATGTTTTTAATTATAAAATATAAGGAGACTCACCAAAATTGGTTTTTTCGAGTGGACACAGTTAAACAATAATAAATATAAAACAGACATCTTGGATACGTAAATAACGAACATTCACGGCACAACAGATTCCATATTTAGCTCGAGACAAATGAAACTGAGTTGAAATCCCGAGAGTGGCTGTGAATCTATGTGATTGTTTTATGTTTTTAGAAAAAACACAAAACAAAACAGTGGTTGTCAAAAAACCTATAATGATAACGAATCATTTCGGTAGGTGACTTATCAGGTTGAAATATGCCGTGTTTAATCCTTCTATATCTCTTCTGGTATTCACACTATTCTGTTGAAGAATTTGCATCATTTCGCTGAAGAATTGTAAAGCAAAACTCATTGTTGCAGAGCCCTGATGATGATTTTATTAAAGTTCGAAACTTTGGCGAAAAAGCAATAGTTTTTTTTCGATAACATTGATCCTAATCCCAACCAAACCAGTTGAAGAATATTTCTTTTATTTGGGAAAATATAAAGACTTTTCTACCACAACTATTACTGAATGAAATATAAATGAATAATAACATCGTGAGACCACGCAGGGTCTCCTTATACCTTCTGGCCAGGGCGTCCGCTGACACTGCTGACTTGGATTCTAGGGAAACTGTTATCATTGTGATGTAATATTGATGGGAAGGCTTCATTAATAATATATATTACCATTCATAATTTTTGTTGTGAAATATTTTAGGCAAATAATTTTTCAAACAGTACGTTACTGATAAAGACGAGGCAGGCCTGTGGAAAAATGGGCACCAGCGAAATTTCTTGAATTTTTCTTCGACAATAGCGTCCATGTTCACAACTCAATCCCGTATAACTACTTTTCAACTTACAGGATTGTAAAATGGCAATTTTTTAAATGAATAAAGTTTTCATTTTCCAAAAAATGAGATGTTTTCAATATAACACTATTTATTCTGATATCAAATATGTCTTTTATGAAAAAAAATATGAATCAAAAATCACAAAAACGGAAGGTTGATGTCAATTTTCAATTTACCGTAGGAATATAAAAACATTAATATCTGGCTGAATTTGCTTTGGGTTGATTTATAATAACGATAAATTTAAAAAAATTGAAAGGGTAGGTCGAAAATTTGGTCTGCACTGAAAGTTATTGTTGAGAGAATTCTTGTATTTTTTTCACGTAATTCAGTAGTTGATATTGAGCCATTAGGACAACAACATAATTCATGAAAGATATACACGTTCATTCAAAATATATTTAATTTTTGCGCATTACCCTGCAAATTAATATATTTTGAATTTCTGTAATTCTTTCCGATTGTTTTTAACAAATAATACAAATTCCCGAAGCCTTCTCCATGGTAGTTCAATATAAATCAAACTAAAGGTTGGTAGACGCAAAAAACAACTACTTTCCTGGCTAATACCACGCAGAATGTTGAATGATATCTGCTTACATCCATGCAATAATTCATATAAATGAATATTGAATTCCAAATGTTTCTTTCTAAAAGATATGATTGTGTTTAGTTTAAATCAGTCTCGCCTGACACCTACAGACCGGTTTCGGGCTATTGGTCATCATCAGTATAGAGCAGTCCCAGCCAAAGATCCGGAAATCTCCGGCCGAAGCCAGACTGTATTAAACATCGACACAGCCATGCTTAGTCAACAATGGGTACATGAAACGAGGTGAATTTCAATTCACCTGCGAAACGGCACATGGTGACAGGAAAAAAAACCCAGAAACTCAATAACAACCTATTTCGAAAAAAGTTGAAATAGAAGTGGCTACTCGACTGACTACCATATGAAATACAGAGGAAAGCCACTGATGAGGGCCAACAGCCCGAAACGGGTCTATAAGTGTTGTGTGAGACTGATTTAACAACTGTATGTGGGATATGGGAACAAACAATCGAATAAATTAGGTAAGGCGTAAAATGATGGCATCGAGTTGCGCGGTGACATTCTGATAATTTTTTTGAAGTAATTTAATGATCTTTGTTGATTGTTCGTTTGGCGCCGACTCAAAATCAGTTACTTACATTAGTTTAGGAGCTTAGTTTTTGAGACTAAGAAGGTTCATTTTATTTTTTACTTTTCAGTTCCGTATTTCGTCGTTTTATTTTTTTGTTAAAAAGTTTTTATCTTAAAATTTTGTGTGGCTAAATCTATTGAATACTACCTACTTGTTTTTTGATCATTTCCAAAATACTTACTTACCCACCTTACTTCAACTATTACCAGTTAAATAATATGATTATCTACTTTTACTATTTGTTGTAATATAAATTATTTTTGTTGTTCTGGTTAGTTTATTTCATAACTTTGTATATCATTCCATCCTCTCATAGAAAATAATGATTTTGACGGATGTAGGAGAACAAAAGTAATGACAGTAGCGATCTGCCATTGTCAACTACATATGTGTGCCAATGTTCACAAGTGAAAAATCAATTTTCCATCATTTTCCTACCCGTAAGGGAGGATAATTACATTCGAAATCCAAATTTGATCAACTATGAGGTATACCCTATCTAATAAAAAAAGAATCATCCAAATCGAAGAACCCAGTACTAAGTTTTGCCTGATAGACCGGAATTCAGAGGATGAGTGATCAATATCCTTCATTCTGCTACCTTTAGGGGTGGATTTCATCTTTTATATTCAAATGGGACCAACTTCGAAGTACACCCTATCCACTGAAATTATCGGAATCGGACGTCTCAGTAAACAGTTATGCGTGGTCATACAAAAAAAAAATATACGCGTCGAATAGGGAACCTCCTACTTTTTGGTTCCGTCGGTTAATAAATGAACGTCACCAGTCATCTCAAAAGCATCATCAACCAAAGATTCGTTATTTGCGCCTCCAACCCCACAAATATCAATTAAAAAACTCGTATTTCAATGCCTTGATTTCGAAATTTCCTTTAGGTAAAACAAAATTTATTATACATGCCAAATTTCGTAACAATTCGATGAATATGAGTTGAAATTTCAGTTGCAAGCTTTAATATATGGAACGTAGTTTTAGAGCTGAATCAGATCTAGTTGAAAATTGCCAATGCGGAATACTGAAAGAACTCGTGCAGAATTAAATCAAAACATGTGATCAATGGACTAAGCAAAACTTGTAGAAGTATCACCCCCTCGGGTTATATTACTCTCCCTGCCTTTGCACCGTTCAGCCAACGCCAACTCGGCACTTGAATTAATCCTTCCTACATCCACCAGACTTCTATCTGTCAACAAAATCCTGTCTAAGTGAGTATACAAAACTTTTCGAGTCAGCTGAAACGGAAGAATTAAGAAACTCAACCCCAAGCTGAGAATAAAACTGTTTATTTAATAGTCTCTTAAGGCAGGGTTTAACTTCACTCTTGATCCAGCGACGTACACAAATCACTAAACGGTTATGCAGTGAAAAATCCGTTGGGAATGTACATTCCGGAAAATCTCGTTCTGAATTGTTGTGACAAAGGATTCTTGGACTTGTGTGTAACCCATAGAACGATGATGATGGCGATCAAACTTTTTCCATCTGTACCTCGAAAAAATCATCAATTGGGAAATATTTTCCTTCAACATTGTTATAAACGACATATTCCACAACTAAAAACTTTTTTCAGTGAGGTTGATTCCGCTCACCGCACACTGTTACAAAGGAGCTCTAAACATTAAATCAAAAAATAAAATTTCGTTAATACCTTTGTTTTCATGACTTTCATGTATTGCATTGTCCTATGCACAATAAACTACCCAAAACCAACAACTCTAAACGTGTCTTCAGTATTCACTTCAGTAGAACTGCTACTCGAGGGCATTATTTACGTGTGTTCACATTACGTTGTTTTGTGTAATGTTTTTGAATTGAATTTCACTTTCTTGTCATAGTACCTTCAGGTTTGTATTATTATTTCAATAACTATAACTTTTGACAAGGATAATTCTTACCAAGACCCATTTCCATAATGAACTATTTTGCTAATAACCTCAAATGAATAACTGATTGATTTTCGTCAGACATAAATACGTCTGGATATTCACAATTATCGAAATATAAGTCCTCAGGTGGAGAGTCGAGCTTTGATAAAAACTTCTCAACAAAAAATAAAACCGACGAAAAAAGAAACTGAAAAGCAGAAAATTAAATGAACCTTTTTAGTTTTGATAACTAATCTCCAAAACTAATGTATGTAACTAATTTTTAGTCGGCGCCAAGCAAACACACACGCAAATTGATTACGTAAAGCGTAAAATGATGGCAGCGGTGTGAGTGGTGACGGCGTGTCCCTTCGCCGGAAATTGCCGAGCGTTCTGCAAGTCGATATCAGCGAGACAGCTACCAAAACGGGCACACATGTCTTTGCGAGTGATCGGGCGGAGGGATGTTATTTTGTTTCGATAATTTCTTTAAAGTAATTCAAATTCGTTGATTGTTTGTTTGGAGCTCAGTTATTAAGGTAGTTGTCGTGGAATCCACTTCCAATTCCAATTCAAACCACTTTTAACATTATTACCTGTATCATATTGAATATTTGGAATTATTCACCACACCAAAAGCGAGATATGAGACTTCAAAGTTGCAACGTTCATCACGTAACCCCTATAGGGAGCTACCGCAGACACCACATTTTAAGGCATAACTAAAAACTCTCCATTCAGATCTTTTTGAAAAACTAGTATATTATTAGAAGGTAAGTAACAAATTTTATAGGAAAAATTAAACTCGCGTAGCCATACAGTTATTTAGTTATTGCCATAAGAAGTTCCTAAATTATTGCGTTTGAGGAAGTGCAAGAAGGGGAAGGCTGAGAATCGTGGCAACGCTTCAAGCGAGCTCTCGTGATTCAAATAAGCGAGAGCGCGAGGGTCTTTCTGTTTTGAATTGAACTGTGTTTTGGATTGCACACATTTATGAATAATAATTGTGAACATAAACAAAAATTATTCAGATTTCTCTGTAAAAAATATAACATATAAATCTACAGAAAATATAAACAACAATGAATGTGATATTATTTATTTCCAACTATTATACCAAATAATCAGATGATTGACTTAACATTAAGTTTCAAACCATAAAAGAGTTTAGTTAATGCTTTCATATTTGTAGTAACTCTAGGTTTTTCAATCTCCAATTTTTCAGTTAGGATATCAATCACAGCTTCTTCTCCTTCATAGTGATACATTTGATTCAGGAAATCGTATGTTATATCTTTCTGTTTTGAATTGAACTGTGTTTTGGATTGCACACATTTATGAATAATAATTGTGAACATGAACAAAAATTATTCAGATTTCTACATGCTAATAAAATATAACATATAAATCTACAGAAAATATAAACAACAATGAATGTGATATTATTTATTTCCAACTATTATACCAAATAATCAGATGATTGACTTAACATTAAGTTTCAAACCATAAAAGATTTTAGTTAAAGCTTTCATATTTGTAGTAACTCTAGGTTTTTCAATCTCCAATTTTTCAGTTAGGATATCAATCACAGCTTCTTCTCCTTCATAGTGATACATTTGATTCAGAAAATCGTATGTTATATCGAAATATAACATACGAGCACCTAAATTAGGTGAATTACAAGATATTCTCTCGTTCTCATGTCGCTCTGAGATACATTCTTTATATGATTTCATACATGTTGATAATTCTGACTCTTTACCAATGAAACGAACTAAATTTTGCAAAATTTGTACATCATACATCGCTTCGTGGATTTCGCACCTATCACAACGGATACTTAAAATTGATGCAAGTCGTAAATATTTTTCTTCCAGCACATTCTCCAAACTCAAAACTTGGTGGCAATACCGACACTTCAAAATTTTCCCAAGTTCTTTGAGATTAACAATGCGATTTTCTTCAGACACATCATTTTCGTTAGACTGTTTTTGTTCGTATTTCGAGCCTTACACAGTTCAGACAATTTATTTTTCCTTTTTTCAACTTTTTCTTTTTAGCAAACCTACCATTTTTTTGCGCAAAATCGATCCATAGCTGATTGCTGGTTCATAAGAGATAAAAACTAAATGCGAGCAATAGTTGGATTGCGACGTTGCCAACAGTCCAGTCATGGCTTATTTGCTGTATCACGCATGCTGGTTGCGTTTCTGAGTGTACAGTTCCCTTGAAAAATGTTTCCTTCAAATCAGCGTTTGAACATGTATCGCGTCACGCTACGATCGAGCTTAACTTTTGACACTGGTTGTAGCACGACAACTACCTCAGGACCAAAAAGGTTTATTTTTTTCTACTTTTTTTGTCGGTTTTATTTTTTTGTTAAAAATTTTTTATTTTTCAATCTTTAGCGGCTAAAATCTACTGATTGCTACCTACTTGATTTGGATTACTTTCAAAATACTTATTTATCCACCTCACTTCAACTATAATATGTTATATACTATAACTAGCTGGTACCAGCGACTTCGTCCGCATTGAACTTGTTTTTTTTGACGACTATCACAAATTCACTCACCACTTTGGGGACGGAATTTCTAAAAATACTGAAACACGTATTTCTTTATTTGTAACAAAGACCTCAAATACCAATTTTTATGACCTTAACTTCCAAACTAACGTAATCCTTACAAAATCTTCCACCCACCTAGGGGTTGCATTTATGAAAACACTGAAGCCTGTATTTCTTTCTCCCTTACAAGGACCTGAAATACTGATTTTTATTATCCTAATTTGAAAACTATACAGACTTTGAAACCCCATTTACCCTTATAGAGTTGAATTTTCAGAAACCATGAAACACATTTATCTTAATTTTAGAAGAATAGCCCAAATACGACTTTCCATGACTCTCATTTCAAAACCAACTGTACTTTCACTTTCACCCCCCTTCTCACCCATATTTTGACCTCTTCAGGGATGGAATATCAAAAATATATGCTGTCAGATTTTTAGCTCTGAGGACCAGTGGTTTGGTCTGGGCGTTGATCGTATATTAGTCCATCAGTGAGTCGGTTAGTCAGGACATGTATTTATATATGTACATATTACCTTAAATACGAGGTAGCTGCTGTGAACCGTTGAGGAGATCCGTCGACTGTCTTTCGTCTCCATAATCAAATTATCTCTGGGCCTCCATATGTTGTAGTGTTATCAGAACTACATATGTGTGAGAAGGTTCAACATAATCGGTTCACAGGTGTAAAATCAATAAATCATTTCCTATTTTTCTACCCTTAGGGTTCAATTTGAATGGGACCAACTTCGAAGCATATCCTACTACACAATGAAAAAGAATCATCCAAATCGGATAACCCAGTACAAAGTTATGCGTGGTAGAATCGGTTGAGAAGTGAAAATTCAGTGGGTAATTCCAAATGGGACCAACTTCGAGGTAAACCCTATCAATTGAAAAAAAAATCATCAAAATCGGACAACTCTGTAAAAAGTAATGCGTCGACTACAGAACTTCCCTTTTTTTTTCGTCGGTTAAAAATGGGAGTATTATTGATGGCAAGTCATAAGTCAATCTGAAGTGAAATGACGTATATGACTGTTATTCCATAATAATGTGTTGATGAGTGGAATTCAACGTTTGGACAAATGCAAACGTTACACTTACACAGGACTCGAAAGTGTTAAATAATAACGAGTACGATTCCAAAACATGCGAGTAGTTATAGAAAAGCCTACAGAATATCATTTGAACCAAAACTCATGTCAGGTGAAGATGCAATAGTAGTTCCGGTAGATGCACAGTTATTCCACCATCAATCCCATTTTCATGAACTTTTTCAAGCTGCAAAGGAAAAATACTATCCTGGGAAGGAGAACATACCCATGCAGGGGTTACTACCATACTACGGAACGTTTACATAAACCACAAGAATCTGTAATTAGAGCAGATGAAATTGATATAGAATTGATGAATGATAGTTGGGTTGAGTGATAAAGAAACTGAAGGAGTCTTTAATTTGTTGAAATCGTCAACCATACATTTCTCTAGTCGAGGTGAAATTAATTGAAGGAATAATGTGAAAAATGAGCGTCGAGATGACTTTGATAGCAATGGGAACGAGGATAACAGTGAGAACAGTGAGCAATATTGAAAATTGTATTATTTTTTGTCTAGACATTATAATAACAATTGCAAGTATTTTTTATCACTCCATCCGATATGTGAATGGATTTTTGATATTATTTGTCTTCGTCGATTACTTTATCTCCCTCAACGCTAGCCAAAAATCAAAATTGGACACATTGTTGGGTACAGAATCAAAATATCTTCCAAATGAGATGTCACATGATCCACCCCCTATTTAACACACGCTTGTGCAGACGACGTCCTGAAAAAGCAACTCTTGGATAAAGTAGTAATAGGCGAGATTACTAATTCCTGGAAAAAAAACCACGACTTCCAGAACGATGAGAAAAGTGGTTGGATTTTTTTTTAACTTTTTGTTTCGAAGAAGTTTTTCCAAAAAAAATTACCAAATATCAATGTTCCTGTTTGAACACTACGGAAACCGCGCCAGGATGTGACGTAACAAGTACAAATCCGCCGAAGGCGTAAGATAATTTCATAGTTGCCACTTTTTTCATAATATTTCTTCACAATGTGAGCAGGCCGGAAAAATAATGACATAGCACTGAGTATACATACATATTTTTCAAGAATAACTAAATCAAGATTAGCTATCAACTGAGAAGTCTTCATTTCAATATAACACATGCTGACACAAGTTCTGTTCCATTCATAGGATGAAACAGAATAACATTTCCTCAGTTTTTCCCCAAAATAGTGACACTGGCAACACGAGAAAATGCCAAATCAATGGACTTATGACGCCAAAAGAAGCGGTAATAACGCTATGTTTGAATCTCTCACTGAAATTGCTGGTTTTAGAGCAGCGTTTATTCGAATATTGCACAATATCTTCTAGGAAAAATTTGGCATACTTAATATTTTATCACTATATTTCAACTTCAAGCACATAAAAAGCAAATTTCTGAGTTTGTGATCTCGCCTATTATGGTCTTTATCGTATCATTGAAGATTATGACATTTTTATATGAAATCTTTATTAATAATAATCAACATCATGAACGTACCAAAACCTACATGAAACCTTAGTTACTCATAATACATTAGTTACCAAAATTTAATACGTTAGTTACGAAAGCATAATACGTTAGATACCAAATAATATTAGAACTAGTTTTCATGAACATGTAAAACAATATTTTGACAGTTTTCAAATTTGATGGATACACCTTTGCCTCCAGCGTCCACGATCATAGGTTTATCCTTTGAAGATTGATTAATGACCGAGCAAGCACTTCTTTCGATTTCGTGCGGTTCCCCAGTGCTCAATCCACTGCCGGAAACATCGCCGATTTGAATTTTGCGAGCAATGGAAACTTTTTTGGTCACACTTTTTTCTAAATACCCTCTAGCAACCTTCGCCGATTCCCATCCACCAAGTTCTTGTAGGTCTAATATATCTCCTCCAGCATTAACAAGAAAATTTGCCGAAGATCTTCTAACGCAGTGACCAGTATACATATTAGGATTTTCAAGTGAGAGATACTCAGCTATTTTTTGAGGTATTTTAGAGAAGAAATGAATGCCGCAGGGCTGTACCGTACATTTCCCTTTTCTATATGATACAAACAATCTTCGGTGAGTAACATGGACTGGCCTTGATATTGCGTATTTTTTAAATAGAAGCACAGGATTGACTTCGCCGTCAGATACCACAGCGAAAATCCGTTTCTTGTGGGTTTTTGAGTCGGGAATAGTAGCAATCAGCTTGTCCTCCAAAACGTCAACATCTTCCATGGTCATCTTCGCTAATTCATTGGTTCGACAGGCTCCTCCAATTCCAATTGAAAAAGCCACTTTCATCATTGAAAACTCGTCGTCTGGGGCAGAACGCACAAATTCGTTGACTTGTTCTCTTGTAAATACTTTTGATTTTTTTGCTCTATATCCAACGTTTTTCTTCTTGATGAAACGTATTAAGGCGCCGTATTTATCGATTTCCACTCTTTCCTTCAGTTCTGAAGTCGCTCGTAACATGGAATATTTTGGCCATAAGAATGAAGCAGAATATTCCTCAGATAGTTTTGCGAAATACGCCAGCAACACCGTTTCTTCTGCACCTTGAACATGTACTTTGTTTCGCCACTCACAAAACTGCCGATATTCTTTTTCATAATGGATTTTAGATTTGTCCGGAAGCAAGTTCAACCTTATAGTGTTGGCTGCAGCTAATATATCGTCAGGAATATCAAAATCTTGCATGATTTTAATGATGACTTTTTGAAATGCCAAAATGAAATGACATAAAACCTTGTTGCTTTTATTTTCGCATCGCCGTTGTCAATGATACGATAAAGCTTTGAATGTAACTCGATTATTAGCGATTTAACACCGTCTTGGACATTGCGGGTGACTCGGCTGTCGCCTCGTCACCTAGCAATGTCCTCGACTATTATAAATCGCATAATAATCTCGTTATATTAATAGCTATAAACGGGAATATGTGTCGGAAATCTGGTTGAAAAATATAAATCCAAAAAATGATTAGCAGGGAAGACCTAATACGTCAGCACTGTATAATTCATATACCAAAAGGTATAGCAATTCATCACTGTGTTTTCGTGCAACATTATTCGAACCTATAATTCAGTACTCCAAATTTCATGTCAATAATAAGATGCAATAATACATGCCTGTGAAACTATGCAGTACAAAAATAAGGAGGGCAGTTTTCCCTGTTTTATATAAAAGACTTCCCAAGATTTTTCAGATCAAGCAAGAATATATGACATTTAGAGAGCATGCCCCAGTATAGTCAATGATTTGATATACAGTGTGCTCCTTTAAGTGTACAACATATGGGAAAGTTTAAAATTAATTGCACAACTAAAATACAAATAAGGTGAAAAGTTGGTACATATACGATAATCATATCAGATGCACTTGGAATTTCTGCGAAACAAACAGCCCACAGGGTAGGTCCAAAAATATAATAATTGTACAAGAGTAAAGTACTCTTATTTCATAAAATTCAGCAAAATGTTAATGAGACAAAATGTTTAGAATTGAAAATGATTTGTGAATACCAAAACATGGCCTCTCAAAAGATTTCTTTTCAAACATTAATAATTTCCCAAAAAATATTTTTTTTTTATTTACCCCAAACACTTTCATGAATTATTCAAAATCAAGTCAATTTTGCAAAACTTTGTTCAAATTTAAGCAGATTTGTAAAAAATTAACTCAAATTTGTAATTTTTAAGGAAATCAAGAACTTCATGTTTTTTGCAATTTTAAAATTTTGCAAACATTATTTTTAACAAGGTGAAACAGAAGTAATGACAATATGCCTATTAAAAAATCTAATTTAAAGTGTTTTTTTTTATTTATAATATTCATTAGAAAACTGTACAAATTAATCAACAAACAAGAAATCCCAAATTATTCGCGGATACCCACTGAAAAACACAAATGGGGGATAAAAGTAAACATTATTACTATTATCAATTAATATTAACAAAACAATGAAATCTCATCGAATTTACAAGCTCCTCAACATTATTGAATGGTCGGTCCTTGTATACATGTTGCTTTGAATTTCCCAATAAAATTCTACTGGGTGAGATCTGGTGAAGAGAAGGCCACGTGGATCGGTATTTCGTTCTGACCATGTATCACCAAATTCCCAATTTAACCATTCAGAAACAATTCCAGCAGAATGAGCGGAACATCCATCATGTACAAACCATAATTTATTTCGTTCTTGTAAACTCATATTATCCAAAAAATCCATCAGTTCGTTTTCCAAAAACTGTAAGTAGGCATCACCATTTAGGTTTCGGCGAAAAAAACACGACCCTATTAATTTGTCGTTAATAATACTGCACCACACGTTTGTTAAGTGTTGATACTTTTATTATTGGCAATAACAAAATTGGGAATTTTGCCCGACCACCACCTACAATTTTGGGAACATACAACGCCATTTGTTGTGAACGTGGATTCATCCCCAAAAAGAATGTATCTATGGAAATCACGTTGATCTTCTATTTGTCCTTGAATCCACATGCATAGTCCCGTTATTGAATCGTACGAATAAACTTTGGCCTCAGCAGAAATTCCTTGTGTGGATTTTCTAGGGTTTTCAACAACTGCCTGAAGTACTTCCAATTGATTTTCTTCAGAACATACAGTTTTGGTACTTTCATTCTTATATTTACAGTCTAAAGACCCTGTCTGTTTCAAATTAAATAAAATTCTGCTTACAGTTAAATTAACTTGTTTGTCTGGTTGTCGTTCATTGAAAATATCTGCTGCTTCACGCACTGATTTATAGTTAGCTCCACGTATTGAAAATAATTATGCCTTCTCGGATAACGTTAACTGACTTGGAGGAGGCAGTTCAGATCAAATAAACTGAATAACCGAACAATAATTGAAAAGGAAAACATTCTCAATTGAATATTGAATAGAAACATTTTTCTGTATATTGAAAGATCCACGATAAAAATAAAGTTAAAGAGTTTGAGACTAGCGAAGTGTATACACTCTTGTTTCAAAAGGGAGGTAGAGAAAGAAGTATTTTTCAGTGTATAATTTTTTAATTTAATTACAAAGCTTGGTTAAGCTGAGCGCTTTTGGCTATTTGCCATCATGAATGAATGAAAAATACTTCTTTCTCAACCTCCCTTTTTTTTAAATTAAGTAATTTTTTGTGAATGTCTGACAGAAAACAACTACTTCCTCGGCTAAAGCCACGCTGGACATTGAACTACATCTGATAGATATTCTGAAAAGACCCTAACTCAATACGAAAGAAAAAATCTGAAATTGAAAATTTGAATTTTTATTCAGATAGTTATTTGATTTTTTATTCCAGTCTTAATTAAGAACTCATAAAGATGAATGGGGCAAAGGAGAATGTTTTCCAAAAGAGAATACTCATCATTGACGCAAGAGAGGCATCGCATTCACTAGGTCTTCAATATATTTTTGTCGACGAAAATCTATTTCACGCTTCCACGATCATCAGGAACACCGGAAGGAATGGGAAACACATTTTCAAGAAGCAATATCACTTTGCATTGATGGAAAAAGTCAGAATCATTTCTTTTGGGGAGACTTTGAAATTTGTGTTTTTTTGACATTAAAACCTGTCATGGGGTATAATAGATTGATTTGGTGAAAATATGAACAGGATGTTCATAAAATCAGTCGCAGATGATTCCACATCTGATTTTATGAACAACCTGTTTATATTTTCAACAAATCAATACTGATCATATTTTCAACAAATCAATCGAACAATAATTATTCAAGAATGAAAAATTAATGATACCAAATAACTGTCATAATGTTCACTTTCAACCCTCAATTGTTTTTTTCCATTGGTATCCGCGATTATTATGGTGGGATAACATGTTTGTCATTCAATTTGTACAGTTTTTCAATAATAAACATTCAAATTGAAACATTTGTACTTTAAACTAGAGTTTTTCAATATGCATATTATCATTAATGTTTGCGTAATTTTAATGTTGTGTTCAATATCGTTGCAACAAACATGAAGTTTGGTGTTCCTTAAAAAATAAAAAATCTAAGTTAATTTAACAAAGGTCCTAGAATTTGAACAGAGTTATGAGAAATTCATTTGAATTTGATTGATTCATGAAAGTGTTTAGGGTGTATATGAAAAAATGTTTGGGAATCTAATATGATTTTCGCACAATTTCGGTAATATTTTCATTTTGGTTGTGCAATTAATTTTAAAAATTTCCATATGTTGCACACTTAAATGTCCACACTGTATATATTTTATTATTATATATATATTATATATATATATATATAAATAGTGAAATATTTTCTCGACTGTACTTATATTATTTTGAGGAATTAGCAGGTATTCAGTCTGGTTTTATATAAACAAAAACTCTTCTTTACTTTTCCAACCTTTCGACAATTTATTTTGTCCTTATCAAGGCTGAAAAACAGGAATGGTTGAAAAATATCGAATATAAAAAATTGGTATGAACTAACATGTAACATGAGTTGAATCAACGAATATAAGTTTATAAAATATATCGACATTATGACTTCAAAAAATTTTCACACTGATAGACATTTGCATTTTTGTTAGTAGTTGATGTTTCTCTGTTAGGTTGTACAGGGGATTCTGTATGAGTATTTATTAAAATAAAACTTCATTTTGAAAGTAGATACGAGTAGATTTTGCTTAGTTGGTCGATGTCAGATCTCTTAATCCTGATATTTACGTCACTATCAATTGCCACTATTTCTAAAAAAAGTCTTTTTGCCAAATTGTGTTCTTGATATATAATTGTTGTGTCATGATAATTTATTATGTGATCTTGGTTCACTACATGATCAGAGAGTGCACAAGAAAGTTTTTGGAGTCTATAGTCACTTTTATGACCAGTGATTCGTGATTTCAATGTTTGACTCGTTTGTCTAATGTAATTTTCATCACAAATACCACAAGGTATACTATAAACTAAATTTTTTCTCATCGGTGCACATCCTCTGTCTTTTAATTTTGTATATATTTTATTTATTGGAAGCATATTTTTTTGTGATATTTTAATATTGAATTCACTTTTGAATACATTAATAATTTTAGGAGACAAATTTTGTATGTATGGTATTGATCCGAAAGTAATTATATTACTGGAATTTGGTACATCAGTATCTGTATTGATAGGTTCATCAGAAATTGTATTGAATAATAATTTATTGAGTAGGCTATGAGGATACAAATTGTCTCTCAATATTTCGTATAGTTTTTTTAAATTTTTATCTGAAAGAGATGGGGGTACTATTTTATGTATTCTACTCTTCATTCCTAGAATAAAATTGATTTTTGTTTTATATGGATGGTGGAATAAATAATTCATATATTTTCTGGAATTGGTAGATTTGATATGCCAATCTAATAAAATGGTATTGTTTTCGGTTCTTATCAAAAGAGTGTCTAAAAAGGGTATCGTATAATCTGTTTCTTCTTCAGTTCACAAAAGAAGGGTGTGCCAAAAAAATACCGATATTTTTTCGTGACACTTAACGCTCAAAATATCACAGATGTCCAAACTATCATCCTGTCGCAAGCGGGGCTCATAATTTTAATTTCAAGAGGTCCTTCATCGAAACTAAAGTTTTTCTATTGAAATGGAAAACGGATTCTCTACATTATTTTGTCTTGCAAGCTATGAAAAAATTGTTTTTCATTAAATAAATAAACAGACCATATTGAGGATTACATTTTGCACAAAGATGTCATTGGGCCAAATTTTTATCATCAAAATTGTGCTTACTACAGAGTCACAAAATTTTATTTTCTGCTAATTTTGCGTTTTTTGTATTCTTTTAACCAAACTACAATTGATTTTTTTTCAATTATTAAGGTATGGCAAGTGAGATATTGATGATAGCATAAAAAGTTCAGAACAAATTTTTTAGGACACCAAATCTGCTACAAAAAAGTATGGATAAAATAATTTGTGTTGTCAATAGGTATAAGCTACAGACCTATTCACCCTTATTTTTATGGTTTTTCAGGTTTATTACGTAGGGTCTGTAACTTTGTATATAATGATAATATGGAAAAATTGCACGGGACTTTTTTGTAGAGCGTTTGATGAACTGCAGAATTGCCGTTTAACTTTCTGCTCTATCTTCAAAAGATTAGTTAAAAAATACAAAAAACGCAAAATTTGCAGAAAATAAAACTTTATGACTCTGTAGTAAGCACAATTTTGATGATAAAAATTTGGCCCAATGACATTTTTCGTGCAAAATTCAATCCTCAATACGGTCTGTTCATTCATTTTAAGAAACAAAAAAAAATTTATAGCTTGCGTGACAATGATTCAGTTACATTGTTACGAAACTGGGGTACGTCTCTTATTATAATACTCGACCAATTAATGTATGTCTCTGGTTTCAAAACATTTTATTTTCTTTTTTGTTTCTTCCAAGATCTTGAGAATCCTTATTAAAGAAATAAAATTAATATTTTACCACTTACGATATACTTACAAATATAAGTTTAGATCGCCAAAGAATTTTAACTTCTGTCACGTGTACTGAGTTGTACGCGACATTTTTTTATTATAAAAAAATACATTCATACATGGATTTGATATCCAAGCTTTTATTTCTGCTATTTTATGTGCGCGTGCACCACCAGGCCGCGTGCTTTTTTCAGTGCTAACGGTACAGAGATTCGTCGAATCATGCATACGCTGTGCATTTAGTGGTATGCACGTCAAGTTCATGTTTATTCGTGTTTCCAAAAACGACTGACACGGCGTGGAACTACACGTAATTTTTGAGTTACAGTTTTTAAACATTGGTTGTTTCTGATTATCATAATGTAAGTATTTTTTTTGGGTACATATGTGTGTCTTTGTATTTTGTGAGTGTGTGGATGACTACATTGGTTCATAAATTAAAGTAAAAAAAATAAAATAATTCATTTAACTGTTTTTTTTTCATAGGAGTTGGAATTTGAGAAAGCCCCTCTCTTCTCAAGAACTTCAAGAATAATGGAAATATGGCATTGACAAGTCTGACTAAATGGCTTCATACAGTACTTGTAATCGACGTCAAGTGGTACCGAAAGATTTTTTTTGAATTGCTGACAGGCATGTCTATGGTAAATGCATTCAACATATATAAAGAACATAGCAATTCAAAATCAAATACCAATAAATTCAGAGAAGACGTAGCCATGACTTTATTATTTGGAAATGATGCCAAACAGAAAGAGTCTAATGATACCCAAAGTAGCAAATTTATTGGAAAAAACTGATGAGAAAACTCGAAAGCAATGTAAAACTTGTTGTATCAACCTAACAAAAGAAATGTCAAGAGCAGAAGCAAGAAAAAAAGTAAGAAAAGTCCAAACATATTGCGATGGATGTGATGGGAAACCTGCAATGTGCCAAGAGTGCCATATTAAAAATCATAGTTTATAAGTTACTTATTTTTTTTACAATGTAAAAGATTTCTAATAAAAAGTTTTTCATAATTTCCAATTGATGTATTTTTACTTAGGGGACGTCAGGCGCCGCGATCTCAATGAGCATACACAATTCAATATAAACTCGGTCCAAAAAGCCTGACACGGCCGTGCATGATAGTGGTACTGTCGATCATAAACGACTGACGACGCAAAATTATGCATATCAGTCGGTCAGTCATATACGACTAACAAAACGAAATAAAATAACCAAAATTTAGTATGCTGGCATTCAGAGTGTTAATTTATTCGAATTATTATTGTTGAGGTATAACTCTGTTCACACATTTCTGATAGAGCATTAACTTTTGTTTTTAAACCTGACATGTTTTCAGTTGAATTTTAATTATCATTTCTTGGCCTGTCTCGTTTTATGTAAGAGAGAAATAATATACGTTAATGTATATCGAGCAAATCGAAGCAGTTTCCAGACCATTTCACCACATACCCTTGTCAACGTCAGGCAGAAACACTTTACCTAGGGATAATTGAAGAAATTTACAGACTACAGTGCATTTAAATTTCAAGGCTTGTACTGCTCGAAAGAGAACCTTATATTCGATCGTTATCATCAAACATAATGTGAGGTTTTCAATTATAGCTGAATTTAATGGTGAAAATGGCTTTCACAGGCTATTAATCGATCTTTTGTTCAAGGGAAGAGCTAATTATCTCAGATTTATTGCATACATTAACTTTCTCAAATCTATTTGTTGTTCTTATTGACGATGCTACTTGCATTGGTGAATGGATATAAATCCAATCTATCCTGTTCTTACCACAGATCCAAAAATATATCAATTTTGAACACAAAAGGGTATTTGTTCACGACAAGCTTAAGAATATGTTTCAAATTTGAGAACAAAATTACTTACCTACGGCGCACATCTACAATTTCTTTTTTTCACCTTATTAGTGCATTGAAATGGCTCGGTATTAAAAAGTATGATACTAGACTAGGGCATCAGTTGGAAGGTTATGCTGAACCAACTCCTTCCATTATCATCGATAATGGTGCAACACAAAACAAAATCAACAAAATTATGTGAGTATCCCAACGATGTTATGCTTCTTGGCAGTAATAATAATCATCGCAAGTGATTGAAAACATGGATTCTAGTTAGTTTCACTTTCTGGGTTTTCTCACACTGAAAGTTGAGATGATTGGTTATATTGATTTGTTTGAAATTATGAATAGGATATTAATAAGATTAGATGCCGAATCATCTGCGACTGAAAAATAAACTTAGTCACTATCTTCCATCGTTCAAGATAACTTCTTGTGGGGTATTCATGTTGAGAAAAAAACATTCTCAATTGGTTATATGTTCTAAAAGGGCAAATAGTGAAATTGCCTGGACATTTTATTGCATTATAGAATGTGAGTATCGTAAAGAAATATACAATATGATCATTTCTTCAAAATAACAATGTCGAAAATTTCAATGAAGGATATTCTTTCATTGCTAGTGTTTTCGTTTCCAGATATGGGCTCTTGGAGAATTTTCGCCAAAAAAATATAAAAACAATTGATAGTCCATCAAAACGTTTTTCCCTTCGAAATTTTTACGAAAAATCCTAAATAAGCCAGAATAAAAATATGAAAAAAAAAGTTTTTTTTTCCAAAACTTCGATGTTTTGCGTTTTCCAAAATTTGGACGAATTTGACAAAAATGAATGATTTTTTTTAAATTTTAACAACTGTAATTCGTTATAAAATGGCATTATACACTCGTTATTTTGGGTTTGTGGGTGAAGAATTTGCAAAAGCGGTGGTTGATATAACGAGAAATAATCCTTTTGCAGTGTAAGCAACGCACATCGTATTATAAATAAAACCAGTGGACTGTGAAGGCTTGGGAGAAAAAAGGTGTCCAAGCAAAAAGCGGATCCGGCCTAGAAATAAAAAAAATATTCTCACCAATTGGTTATAAGTAAACTCCCTCAGCTGAGAATCATACAAAGCTCATAGAAAGTCTTGGATTTCATTTTGGTCTTGATCAACTATCAATAGAAGTTTACCTTCGAGAAATATTTGAATTGATTTTGACAAATCTTTATTCCGAAGTAGAACTTTGTTTCTTGTATGATAAGAATAAACGCAGTTGAAACCTCTAGAAACATCCAATGGAATGAATACCTCAGTTACTGGCAAATCAAAGCATGCTAATAACGACATTTACTTTTAGTTTATCTATCACGGTTACCAAATATTTTAAATTTATAATGCAGCACCTATCCAATGGAAAATACTTATAAACAATAACTGATAAAAAACCTTTTTAAAAACAATCTCTTATTCAACCCGTGTACTAAAACATATAAAATGTTTAGGTCATCGCTGACAATGATTTAATAATTTTTTGTTGAATTCATTGTTTTCAAAAATCTTGTCGCGTGAAGTGTTCATGAAGGTAGGTACTGATTAATTTGATTGGGCAGTGATTGGTTGATAAGTAAGAACTAGTCGAAGTAATAATGTTATCACAATTCGCGCGTCAAGCTTTTTGAAACCAAATAATTGACCAAAAAATAATTAAATCATTGTCAGCGATGACTTATACTTATTTTATACGTTTTAGTATACGGCTCAAATGAAAGCATATATTTAAAAAGGTTTTTTATCAGTTACTTTATTTTTTGATTTGCAATTAGTTCGCCTAAACCTGTTCATTTCTAATAGAGCATCGTTATCAAAAGGTCTCTTCCCTGGAAGTTTTGAGCTGAAATATTTCATGATCTCCGACCTCAAAGACTCCCACACACCAATTTTGAATAGAATCTGACCATAATCACAAAACTCGTCCGTCAACCTGACGTCGTCATCTTGATTTTATAGATTTTGACAAAATATTCACAATCTCCGACCCCGAAAACCCCAACAATTTTGAATCAAATCGGACCATAATTTCAAATCTCGCCCGCCATCTTGGAGCCGCCATTTTGTTTTTTCCTTTAACGAAAATTCCATAATGCATTGTCACCGGAATTATGAACACCTGCTTAATTTCAAATTAATCGGACGACTAGAATTCACTAAATTTGACCCAAGCAAACAAACGAACGAACCAACGAACTAACTAACAAGTGAAACTAAATAAAATCTTGTAAAAATGATTGCAATGGAATGAATACTACAATTTATGTTTGAATATTACTCAACCATTCAAATCAAACCTAAATCCGGTGATATCACCTATTCCAAAAAATCTCCTGTGAGGGAGTACTGTCAAACACGGAAATCAAATATGACCAATGCATTCAACGATAGGAACAACACAGTGAATTCCAAATCAGAGAATAACTCATGAAAAAATATCAAACTTCCAATCAATTCGAACAAAATATTTTTCATTTGGATCCAGGAGTGATTTATAACGATGAATTCTTGGAAATAAATGAAATTCGCAGTAACACTGAATAAGTGAGGAAGAAACACAATTGAAACAAATGAATTTCCATTGGACACAAACGGCAGAATTGTTAGGTCATGAAATCAAATCTACGATTCTCCGAATCTATACAGTATGACCTAAATGAACCTCCATAGCCAAATATCTTCGAAATGGTATTTTTTTGAAGGTGGATAATTCAGTAGGAAAAATATTTTTCAATAACAATCACTATGCATGAAGTCTATTACGCTAAGTAAATTGTTCTAGGTTAAAGGCAACAAAAGATTTTTTTTGCTAATATTCAGTTTTCCATTGGTTGTACATTGATTTCAGAACATCAGAAATGTATCTCTATGGAAGGTTTTCTCTAAAATGTCACTCACGACAAACGGTTTCCGCATCGTTTCCGCATTTTCTCTACATTGTGTCCACGAAAAAAAAAATATGTACCCATTGATGAATATCATAAGGACGTTTAGAAATTGATAGAATTGATATTTCCATCGATCAGTTGAGTGGTTTCACTAGCGTCATGAAAAATCCAGAAGGAAGAAATACATTGCTATGTTGTAATATAATGTTGAACTTGATGCAAAATAATACTGACTATTTCCCTCATTATTTTTGAGCCAATCAACGAAATTTCAAACAGAGCAAAAATCAGATCAATTTTATAGTGATAAATTAACTCCTATATAAAATGTGTCATTTAAAGATGACTGTTTTGTCATTTTGACAGCGATAAAAAAGGTGCATCATTTTTTATCACCGGTAAAAACGCCTGTTCCTCTTGAGCGTCTACATCTAGTATGCTTACGTCACTTTAATGTCTGCCCTGTCAGTTATTTAAGTATTGTTGATAATTGATACTAAAACATTACAACATGAGTCGTTTTGGGGTAGTTTCGACTCAACAAATAACAAAAAATATAGAAAAAGCAATCCCGCAATCCACAAAAAATACTGAAGCGTCAATATGGAGACAATTTATGGAGTTTTGTCAAGTACGAAATTACGAACTGTCGAAAATAACTCCGTTACAAGAAGTAGCAGATATATTAAAGGATTGGGCCTATAATTTGAAAAAGAGGAATGGAGAAGATTATAAAGAATATGCAGTTAAATCAATTTGGAATTCAACTGCGAAGATGATTTAAGAAAAATATTTCAATGAATACAATATTAAATTTGATCCTTTTGCCGACATAACTTTCAAAGAAGCTCGTGATGCAAGAAATAGTAAACGAAAGAATTACAAAATATTCCAGAGAAAATAAAAGTAAGTTCTGTAGCATTAAACAGGAAAGATATAGTAAAAATGGCAAAATTGTGGAATATAGACAAGCCAGAGGGATTACAAAAATATTCTTTCATATAGCTTCTTATGAATCAGCTTGGAGGGGGGCAGAAGCTGCAAACTGTAAAATTTACCGTTTTGAAGAAGAAAAAAATCAAGATGGAACTTCAACAAGAAGATTTGAATACAATACAATATTTTCAAAGACGACACAGGGTGGGTCGAGAAAATTGGCAGACAGCAAATGGATAACAAAAAATGAAATGGATGAAGGTATTTGTCCCGTTGCATTGTTAAAATTACTGTTACAAAAAAGAAATGCAAACATAACATCTGAACGACTTTTTTTAACTCCAAATCCCTTTTGGAAAAACAAAAATTCTAAAGGTAGGTACAAAAATGTTCCACTGGGTATTAATACGATTTCTACTTGGACCAAATATTCTGCAACTAAAATTGGACTCGACATTACAAATAATAAAATTACCAATTATTCGAACCGTGCTAGTACAGTTTACCAGTTAGCCAAAGCAGGAGTGAGTGACCAACAACTTATAAAGATAACGGGACACTCATCATCATCTTCTATTAAACCCTACCTCCAAATTGATCCTGAACATCACGAAAATCTTATTAGATCCTTACGAGCCTAGAGTGAGAAAAATCAAAATGAATATTCTACATGTGTGAATACCAGAGAAGAAAATTTTGAAATCAGTACACCAAACCAAACAATTTATAACAATTGTGTATTTAATAACTGTTCATTTAAGGGAAACATTCTCAATTGAATATTGATAGAAAGATTTTTCTATCAATATTCAATTGAGAATGTTTTCCTTTTCAACATGAATACCCCACAAGAGGTTAGGTTAGGTTATCTTGACGATGGAAGATAGTGACTTAAGTTTATCTTTCAGTCGCAGATGATTCCACATCTGATTTTATGAACATCCTGTTCATATTTTCAACAAATCAAATTTGTTCATTTAAATAATTTAATTGTATCAACGAAGATAATTATTGTTGTTGTTCATTCATATATTCGGTCCTTAATTTATCTTGCCAAAAAACACTCGAGCTTTTCTTTTAAGGATAAATTTCTTTTTAACTCAAAATTTTTCAATCAGTAATTTTGCTCGAAAAACTGACATTTGACAAAATCACTCGACCTTCGGTCTCGCGATTTTGTCAGGTCAGTTTTTCTCGTAAAATTACTGATTGGCAAAATTATTCAGTTACAAAAAGAAATTTATTCGATAAAAAAAAGCTCTTGTGTTTTTACTGTTGATAAAACTTTTCGCTTTTTTATATTGATAAAACCATCAGTAGATTCGAAATTGTTTATCGATAAAACCACACTATGTCCTGTCATTTATATGTCCATGCATTCAATTAATATATTTTATCTAATTCAACTCCTATGAGGAAACATAAAATGCAAAATTGATTAAATAAGAGTTTTTGAGCTCAATACATACAGTGATTTGATATTGGAATTCAAATAAATACTTTTTCAGCCTGTTAAATGAGCCAAGTAAAGGAGTGAATGATTTAACTTGTATATTCTGAGACAATAAATAAATGTTGTACAGTAGTGGTAAGGTAAGCACCCTTCCATATCCCAAACAAGCACAACGGGCAATATATTTGAGATGTCACAAAAAATCGGAAAATTAGTATATTTAACTAAAGTAGAAAAAGCGCTTGAAGAACGATATGAATCTCTTCTAAACACACCGGAAAAAAACAGACTGAGAGTTGCTAGTCAATTTTTCCTATTCAATGGCGGAAGATAGGGGTTAGATAGTCGTGCATGTTTAATGCTAATGGAGTTGCTGGGGAGTTTGCGCTTCTCCGTTTACAGAGATTCCGGGACAAAATTTCATAATCGAACATTTGTGATAAAATTCATAGAAAGAACCTGCTTATTTTCAGTCTACTGCCACCAAAGATTAAATCATCAGCAAGGGATTGAGACAGTCTGGTTAGTGTTGCCAATAAGGTGATTCTGGCCGACGACCTCAATGCAAGACACATTGAGTAGAATGACGGCCCGACAAAAACAAGCGCAAACGGATACTCCCTTGATAATGAAGTGATAATAGAGCGAAAAAGCGATCCAACCCACTTTACTTTTAACGGAATGTCGCCGACAATTATTGACCTGGTTGTCCAAAAAAATATAATAGACATGAGTGAACTCACCACATCAAATGAACTCACATCAGATCATGTCCCAGTAATGTTTCACCTTAACCAGAAAAAATATTGAAAAATAGAAAGTACAAGATACGACTATCACAGCTGCAACTGAAAAGGGTTTAGAAATATTATAGATAGAAACACAATAATCAAAGCTAATATTATTAAAAATGAAATAGAACGGGAAACCAAAAAGTTTGTGATTCCACAGGATATCAAAGGTATTATTAGAATTAGAAATAGAGAAAGAAAGCGATGACAAACAACTAAAAATCCACTTTAAGTATATGGAAACAGTCCGCCGGAACATGCGGTCGGAGCGGTGGTCCCGCAGGTGTCTTCGCTGTCGCCAATCTTGTATTCGTTGTATAGACATGGCTTTCTGACCTTCGCTCGGACGGATACGGCTATGGTCGCGGATGATATCGTGATCTACGCCCATTCGTTCTACAGCGAAGTGGCTACCAAACAGTCCCAGATTCATTTGGATCGGTTGGTCATACCCTATAGAGGGAATAGCAAGATGAAACTTGATTTGAGCAAAACAGAGGTCGTTAATTTCACGAGGACACGAACTAACGTGAAGATCCTCGGGCAATTAAAGATCGAAAATAGCAAAGTAACGGAGAAGCCCTCTGCGAGATACCTGGGGGTCGATCTTGACAGACGTATGAATACATAACCATATAACGTTAGCGTTGCAGAGGGTGGATAACAAGGCACTTCGTATTGCCACAAACAGTAGTACATACATCCGACTAGATGATCTGCGCGAACTGGCGGAAGTGAAAAAACTCCACAATTACACCATAAAAATTTCTGACAAGTCTTACAGGCAATATCAACCATTTGTTCGAGAATATGTTCATAAAATCAGCCGTGGAATCATCTGAGACTGAAAAATAAACTTAAGTCACTATCTTGCATCATTCAAGATAACCTCTTTTGGAATATTCATGTTGAAAACGAAAACATTCTCAATTGAATATTCAATTGGGAATGTTTCCCTATTCAACAATGAGAACAACTTTTAAAAAATTTTTTTTTTCAGACTGTCACTCGGAAGGCTCGAATTCGATTCCTAGCAGTGGATCTTTTTATTTGTCAAAATCAGTTCCGGCTACAACAATATTTCATTTTATAGTGGAAACATTATATATATATATAGAATTTGTAGTTTTATTTGCTGACTGAATACGAATTAAGTGATTGGTATTTGGGTTATGCAGCAGGCCACTCTTTTACACGGATTCCAAGCTTTCGATAATATTTATTATCATCATCAGGCAGAGAATCCTCTAAATAAAAAAACAGATTTAAATCATTTGAGTGAGATTTACTCTTATTTAATTTTTGTAGACAATCCTAATGTGAGGGAGAATCAGCAGATTACCCCCATGAATGCTAATAACATAGTTTGATTATTTCAATCCACATCATCCTATATTCACACATCTAAATTCTCAATAGTCAATAAACTTTTATTTGGATCTATATATGGAAATATTCCATGCCGTTGTAAATTTCACTTGGTAATACTAATTCCAGTGGTCCATATCTGTTGTGTCAGTCTATTTGAGAATTCATCCATTCACATGTCTTGTTGACAACCCTTTCAAAGTAAAACACGATTCATAATTCTCAACATAAGAATACATTGTTAACGTATGTAATGTGGATTGTAGTTGATTCCTGTGAGTTGTATACACAGTTTTGTTCATATAACTTTATTTATGATTTTAACATCATCGCCGCATAACCTCACTTACACTGTAAGTTATGAATGTCTTGTTTTTCTCTATTATATATTCCTATGTGTCTTCCTATTTTGTAGCATCCCTGATGATGATAATAAATATTATCGAAAGCTTGGAATCCGTGTAAAAGAGTACACTTATTGGCCTGCTGCATAACCCAAATACCAATCACTTAATTATATATATATATATATATATATTTCGAATTTTCGCATGGCTTCAAAAGCAGTGAATAATCATTATGAATTAATGAATCTGTAGGCACCTCTACATCGTGGCGGATTTGCAGTCTTGGCCTCCCTAGGCCGTGTAGTACCAGTCGCCCCCTTCTAAATTCATCGTTAACTGAGACATATAATATGAATTTACTTTTAGTTGAATCGGTTCAGAAGTTAGGTCTTGGAGGAATAAAAAACATCGAACAATAAAAACATTGCTAACATCATATTAGCAATGTTCTATGTCTTTGTTACTACAGACATACCTCCTCACCAACTCACGCATTTATAAGTACTCATTGAGTATTTTTGGTGGATTGGATATGCCTATCCATTAAGTGTCATCACATATTCGCATAAGTATATTTTTTACCCCTAATATCGTTCCGCCTTAGGCCTGGGCTCAGTCGGTCTTATGGGGAATTCGCCACTGCCTCTACACCATCGGCCACGATGGACGACCACAGAATGGGCTATGATTGCCACATGATTGCACAGCTGTCCAGATGATCGTGGATCTTACATTTGTTGATTGTCATCTGTAATTGAGGAGCAACTGAGCGCAAAACGCATCAAGTCCATAATATGTGATTTCGAGTAAATGACGAAAAACTAGTTGAATCAATACATAAGGGATTATTTCGTTTTGCTGAACCTGTTGTTGTATTTATTGCAGTGTGATCAAATGAACAAAATTTATTTGAATTTTGGTTACGAAATAATAATTCACAATCTTCCTTCAGATCATGATGACCATCCCTTCATGATTTGCTCAACTACACGAAATAATTAACAGAAATCTTTCTTGTGGATTTATTGTAGTGACCAACCACTCCGTGGGTTTATGCCGGTTCGTTCAGTCAAACAGCGAATTCATATCATTTTTCTTGGTTCTTCATTTTTGATACGGCAATTCTCAACGGATTCAAAGCGGATTGCTAGAGTTGATAACAGTGGGTGGTGTATTGACCAAAATAATTTACTCCAGTAGTATTCACTTGAAATATGTTAAAAATGGACTAAATGCGTTTTGCTCAGTTGCTCCTCAATTTGTCTGTCATATGAATGTTCCGTTATCAGACAACTTCAGGTCGAACATTGTAGTTGGGTACTCAAAATTGTCCATGCAAATCGTACCGAGCATTTTCTAGTATCGACAGAGAATTTTTAGGTTATCTTAAAATTCTTATTACCTTGAACGGTATCACTGAAACTCAAGTTGCTTGTTATACTCATCGACAATCGTATAGGCACGCGCACAATCATGGCCAACTTCTTTTGATGTTTGTCAGGAGAACCGCCACAACGCGATTACGTTCGATCGTCACCAATCATGGGCAATTACTGGTTATTATGCCCTCCACAAGTTCGTGATCGCCTGTAATCGTCCAACATGGCCGATAGTGTAGAGCTGCCTTGTAAAATGTCTCCTTCGATTTTGGATCGAGAAGAATTGTTGTGACTTTCCACGTTGAAAATTCGAATATAACATGATTTTTGGTAATTTTATTCAGTTTTAAATGTCATTCGGGAAATATTCCCATCAAATATCATTCGTGCTAGAGGATTAAATCGCAGGTTTTTTAAATTTTCCCTAAAGCATTTTGCCTCTAGGAAATTTAACTCGTGCGATTCACGGCAAAATTTTTTCATAGAATAATTTTTATATTGATTAATAAATCACGAAGTTACCTTAACACCAGTAGATAAGAGCGGTATGATGCTAATATATTGATAATAGCTCTGTAAAAATCAAATGAAACAACAGTTATTATTGAACAATATATAGACCTTTTCAGGGTAAAATGAAAAATATGACTGCAAAAATAACAATAAACTTTCTCAAAAATGAGAGGGCTATGTATTCTGGCGAAGCCAAATTAATTCCCCTTGATGAGTGGATTTTTGGTTTTAGTTGAACTACAAAATAAGAAACCGCGTTTTCGCCACTCGAAACGTACAGCGCGAGGATTTTCTATTACGTGTGTGTTTCTCGTTGTTGTCATGATTCAGAAGACACTGGCAATATTCGCTATAGCGGGACGATCTTGATATTGTGAGGATTGAACCCTTCGACAGTGTTTTGATTCAGAAGCCATCGGTAATTCATATCGATCGTCTTCCATACCCTACTCCGGGTGAAACGATTGATGAAAGCTTCTTCAAGTGAACTTACTTAGTGGTGAACTGAAAGTAATTAATTGTTTTGATGAATTTGTAAACAACGCACGACCTGATGCACTCCGAAACAAACATACTTCTACTATGGAATGGAAATGAACCGAAGCGAACGGATGACAGGATCGTACTCAAATGATAAAAAATGCATTTTCTTATATCTCTGTTACTTTGCAACTTCTGAATAGGTTTTTTGGGTGAAATCACTGATATTCACCAGTTCTATATCCTGCCGAGAAAAACACTATAGATACTCAAATTGTTGTTTTTTAAACTTGATCTGGAACTAATTCAGAAGATTTACTGGCAAAGTGGTGTTGTATGACAGAGTATTGAGATAAGACATTATTCAAATGGAATTGTCTATTTCCATAGAATGCTTCCATTACTCGATATTCTACAGATGTTAAAAGCGAAAAAAAATTTTAGTTGAGTCACCTTCGTCATTCCCTTGAACTACACCAAAATGAAAAAAATTCCAGTCTTCTTATTGAGTTACCATTATATCCTGCGGATTGTCTAAAGGAAACCAGAGGTCTTCCTTAGGATATTGCCGTGAATTCTGTCTATGGTTACCTTGAAAGTACTTTTGCTGTTGACTTCTATACGTCCCTAAGATATTGGAAAGTACACCTGCGAAATAATTTCAAATATTTGATGGATATTGTAATACATTTTGGGTTCCTGTCTATTGAGAATTCTGTCCTCATTATTTTCCTTTTATTACACTTCACAAAAATATCACAATAATGTACCCTCTTTTGACCGATAGAGTTATTTTCATGGACACTGGCCGCTTGGTATCTATCACGAGCCAGTAGTGCCGGATTCTCACTGGCTAAAACCATCCCTTGCCCCCTCTCTGGCCTGGAACTATCCGCAGAGGACATAACCTCAGGTGTGAGCGGCAGCTGCACGCAATCCTAAGTAGCAATCAGGTCTCCTTTCTGGTTATCTGGGATGTTTGCAACATTCCCAGAGCAGATCCTTCCAATACCACTTTGAGTGCAGTAGCCTCCTCTCCTTTGTTCCATCCATTCGCTGGTATCGCAGCATCAAACTGCTTACGACAGAGGGAGCATGGCGACTGCCCATCAAAAGTAGGTGATTTCACGGAATTTGTGGCAACACTGTCGCAGTGGCCTTGGATCTTCAGTGAGGCAATTTTTCCTTTTTCCAAGTGCTGCATTGTTATTATTTCACTTTGTAAAGGTGTTTCCTAGGGTCGGGAATAATAACTATTTTCCCTAGAATCGTTACGTTATTTATGACACCAGAACATTTTTTCAAACTATTTTCAAAACTCAACTTTTCCGCCCGGGCGCCAGATTTTATAGTAGTTCACTTCACTCACCAGGGGTAGCAACAGATGGACATACGGATAGGTCCATGGGTCTGGTTTATTTTTGTTTACTTGATTGTAATCTTCAAAGGTCTGTAGGCTTTAATTACAGACCTTGGTGTTGGTCTCTGGCTGCTTAGACAGTCAGACAGACAGGTCTATATCCCTACTTAAATACTGTTCCATCCTATAGATTATAGGCTTGAAAAGGGAAAGGTACTTTCCATAGAAGTTTCCAAATGTATCCACAATATAACATTTTTTTTTGTTCAAAAGTCACGAGCAAGTGGACCAAATCGAATCTCAAGGCTTTATAGTTTCAATGCCAATGTTTCGGCGAAATTTTCGCCTTCTTCAGGGCTACAGTAAAAGGTGTGTTTAAATATAAAATCCTAGACAGACATATACAACATATACATGAATGGATTATTAAAATTGTATGAACACAATTGTTACTGGATACAATTGTGAAATTTTAAAAGTTTGCGAAACACTAGAGAGCCCAAAACTAGGTCAGAAATATTCAAAAGTGACAATTTTTTTACTCACCCCAGAAGTATTTTGAATAATGATGTTAATTAAATTATCAGAATTAGATTTTTCATTGGAAAAATCATGAAATTTGTCGAGAAGAGGAGTACGGATGGAATTTGTGTTTATAATTTCATTGGAGGTCGTTTGGGTTTCTTCTTTGCTTCTTTTCGGACTACCCTGAGTTCTTTTCACGCATCTTTTCGTACCGCATTGCCTTCTCTTTTAATATCACTGTCCATTCCTTTCTGTTGGGTTTGACACCGATTTCATCAACATTTTCCTCATGTATCAAGATCTGCCCTAAGTTTTCTGGAACATCTATACAAAAATTGTATTCTGTTGCTCCCGTTGTTCCCTATCCTCTCGTTTTTTTTTTTGTTTCTCTGTTTCTTGTCGTTTTTTTTTTATCGGCAAACCTTTGGTTTCCGTCGTTTCTCATACTCTTGTTTCTGCTTGGCAAACTGCTGCTTACTCACCATTGTTCTCAATAAGTCTTTGATATCCTTACTTCGGACATCAATTGGGGTTCGTCTCTGTTGACATAGTCGACTAATTATTGTCCGTTTATTGCATTTCACAAAATCAACACAATGATGTATTCTGACAAGGAAATAAATCTATCACAGTTCACTGCGCACGACACTGTATCTAAATCAGGCACTCCACTCCAACTGATCCAACAAATAACTGTCTTGTTATTGCTCAAACTGGAGCGGATAGAAAAAGAGAATCAATGGGGAGGAACTCCAAGTAAATCTCCATAAAAACAATATATATGAAGTTTACTTTATTTCCAAAATGTATGCATTTCGGAATTTTATACTTCCATCATCAGTACGAATACAAAGATTTCAACAAATGGTCACCATAAATGAAATCAAAAACAAATGGATTTGGGACAAATTTCGTCATCTACACTTTACATATACAGTGCGGCCCATAGGTATGGAATAAATTAATTCTTAGCGTTATTATGTATTTGTTTGAGAAACCTGTAACAGGTCGATTTGACAATTTACAGTATGAAAATATTACCTCCTTCTTGCATCCTCTCTAAATTATGAGCACTCTTTCAAAAATTTTATATGAGAAGGGGGTCGTGTGGCACCTTGTTCAGAAGGGATTTTCATTCTCTGTTCAGCAAAATTAGGTTTTTCTAATTTCTAATAACTGAGAAAAATTATTTTGAACATGTAAAATGTTGATACTTTGCGTAGAATGGAGGAAATATTGTCACATAATGTTAAGGAAGTATTTTTCAATTTATTTTACAATTAAATTAAATGTTCAAAATGACTACCATTCATTTCTTGACAATAAGCAAGTTGATCTTGGAATTCTCGTACAACATTTTGTAGGACCTCAGAGGTAATGTTGTTAATGTCTTCCGTTATCCTTACTTTCAAATCTGCAATATTGTTAGGTTTATTGAAATATACTTCTTCCGGCGACCTCGTATTGACGTGACTGTTTAATCTACACGAAATTGATCGTTGATGACCCCTATTGACATTTATTTTACCTTTCAATACATAATTATGGTATATGCAACTAAACATACACCGAAATCGACCATTAAAAACCTGTAAATAGTCGATTTGTTCCATTGATGTATAATTGTGGTATAAGTAACTAAACATACATTTTTAACATTCAATTTAATTATAAACTAAATTGAAAAATACTTCCTAAACATTATGTGACATTATTCTTTTCATTCTACGTAAAGAATCAACATTTTACATTTTAAAAATGAATTTTCTCATTAATAATTGAACCAAATTAGAAAAACCTAATTTTGCTGAACAGAGAATGAAAATCCCTTTCGAAAAAGGTGTCATACGAACTCCCTTCTTATTCAAAATTTTGGAGGGGGTGCTCCTAATTCAGAGGGGGTGCAAGAAGGGGGTAATATTTTCATAGTGTGAATTGTCAAATTGATGGTAGAAATCGACCTGTTTCAGGTTTTTTTAAACAAAATGAATTTATTCCATACCTACGGACCGCACTGTATGTTATTATTGTATAATCTCTTAATTTGTTGATAACGATGAGAACAAAAAGGTGAAAACAAAAGCCATCGTATTCATACGAGTCTGTCACTATGCCTCGTATGGATACGAGGCTTTTGTTTTCACATTGTTATTCTCATCGTTATACACCTATCAAGAGATAATAACATATATGTAAATTGTAGATGACGGAATCATTTGTCTTCTGTCCATTAGTTTGTTATTTTATTTAAAGTGACCATTTGTTATACTCTTTGTATTCGTGCTAAAGACGGAAGTATAAACTTCCGAAATGCATACACTTTGGAAATGAAGTAAAACATATTGTTGTCGTGAATATTGTCTTGGACTAGTAAAAGTTTCTCGGAAATAGAAGGCAAATCATTTTCCTCAAGTTATTCAATAATTCACAAATTGGGAGACACACGCCGCAAAGTTAAAAATTGCTCAACAATCATAAAAAGTGCATTTTATCATTACTGACTAACTGGTGCGTGGATCACATCATTTCTAGGAGCATAAGTAACATACAGGAGGTCCTAGCCTCAGTTAAAGAACAGGTTTCTCTGTTAGTGGACGTGCTATTTGATTACGTTTAAGTACCAAGTATATTTATACTGGCGCATTACAGTTTTTCATCATCTGAATATGGAAAAGGGATTAACTAGACTAGCTTTGTACGAATTGGTTAAGGTGTCTGCTGAAAAAATAAATGATGGAAAGCTCTTTGAAGATGTTGACGGAGACCAGAGTTCAGGACAATCAAAATGAAAAAGTAAATATTTCGAAGTCTCTCAAAAACTGAGATCCCTCTGGTGACTAAAGTCACAATGTCGAATATAAAAAGCCGCACTGTATAGTCACCAGCCACGCGGTAGGAAAATACTGGAGGAATCGGCACTGTTCATCCAATAATTTCGAACATACTCTTGGTTCTTTTACATCGGGTATTCCAATAGAGTCACGGCGTCGATTACGGGCACCAGCGTTGTAAGAATTAATTTTCGTACAATATCAACTGTATGTGAGGATGTGTTTTGAAAGTGAAAACGAAAGCTTTATGACAAATAACTGCCAAATGAACATTGACAAACTGAAAGAGTCCTTGGTTTTCTGTAGAAAATTATTTTGTGTGACTGAATATGTAACTGCATACTAAGACCAATCAATAGATATTTTTTCGTGAAAAAAATACTACCAGGAAACCGACTATGCCATCATACGGAAGACGGTCCAGTTATATCCTGTTATGTTTCCTGCTCCCAACATGCTTAATTTGTTATAGAAATTTAAAAGCATTTTTTAATTTTTTTATCGTTTCTACTTGTGACTTGAAAACTAATGAAGCAATCTCGATACTCTCAGTGGACGAATTGTAGAGAATAAAAATGCAAAGAAGCCTTAGGCCAACTCGATTGGATTATTGACAACGGAGAAAAACCGGAAAAATCTGAGTTTTGTTTTTAATTCATGGCACCACCATTTTTCAAGTTTTGGAACAGGCTCTCCACGACATAGTAGTGATTGATATGTACTTGTGGAAAACTCAGGCAGTGTTGAATCATTAGTTTTGGCATAATTGCAATTTCATTTTTTTAATGCACTTTATTGCAGCAAACCTGGATGCGTCATAGGTGGTCCAATTTTAATTTTTCCAAGAGATTTTTAGAGTTGAAGTATAGCACTGCAAAATGACTATTCTCATTTTGCGTTGAAATGCAGCGAAATAGGTGAGAAATACTTGCAAACATGACCGAAAACCGGCGAGTGCATGAAAGCGGCTCAGGAGTGGGGGTAGAGCAGCATATTCAAAACGGGCACAGCGCGCTTGTATTACTATACATACGTTTCCCCGCTACTGCTGCTCTTCCCCCACTACTCTACCGCTTTCACGCACTTGCCCATTTTCTGTCGTTTGCACCTGTTTTGCAGCATTTCAACGCAAAATGAGAATATACGTTTTGTAGTACTTATCTCGAAACCTTTTTGAAAAACTGGAATCGGACCATCTATGACGCATCCAGGTCTGCTACAATAAAGTGCATTGAAAAATTCAGATTGCAATAATCTCATAGCTAACGATCCGACAGCTCCTGAGTTTTTCACACATAAAATACATATTAATCACTACTATGTCAGGGAAAAATTGCACTACAACTTGGAAAGTGGTGGAGTTATGAATTTTTTTAAATAAGGTAATTTTTTCCGGTTTTTCTCCGTTACTCATAATCCGATCGAGTTGTGCTAGGGCTCTTAGAATTCAGATTCTCTCCAATTCGTCCATTGAGAGTATCGATATTACTTTATTAGTTTTCAAGTTGCAAGTCAAAAAAAAACTATAAAAAAAATTTAAAAAATGCTTTTAAATGTTTATAACAAACTAAGCAATGACAGTGGGAGTAGGAAACATAACAGGATATAACTTCCGTATGGCACAGTCGGTTTCCTGGTAGTATTTTTACACTACTGCACTCGTATCTTCAGTGGAGTTTTTTTTTATTCAATGAACGAAAATCGAAATTTTAATTATTATAGTTTTATTTTTGGTATAAGTGATAATTGGATGAATTAGTTTTCTGTGAAAATCACAATGTGTTGCATGCGATTGAAAATGAAAACTAGAATATTCTTGACAAACTTCATGCAATAAAACTCCCTAGATTTTTTTTTTCTGAATACAGCATCAGTAGTATTTGACAAAGAGTCGAAACATGCGAATAATACCCAAAAAATGTTTCCAAAGACATGAATGCTGGTGTTTTTATGGTTATTTGAAACAGCACATAAAACAGAATGTTCAGACTCACAGAAATCTAAAACACAAAACTGTTTGGCTTAATTAATTACAATAACCAACACGAGCTTCAAGCTCTTAATCTGTTTTCGTATACAATTGAGTTTTGAATCAATTAGCGTACTGAAAATTATCTAAGATGAAATTAATGAAAGTTCTGAAGGAATTCCTTGTCGAGACATAAGAATCATTGTTTTGTAAACATACTTCATTTATAACGGAAGGAAAATAGATCTCCTCCTTATAAGATCGTAAGTTCAGTTCAGTTTGTTCCTTGATGTGTAATTAGTTCGATTTATTAGTGACAACTGAAGCGATTTGAATTTTTGTCACCATCAGAAGAAATTAAAGTTTCCATAAATTCCGCCTATTATTGACCCACGTTTATTTCTTCATATTGCTCTATAGTCATCTCCACAACGTAACATTCTTTATACGAATTCTTTATTCTAACATGTTACAATTACTACAATCAATGCTACGATAGGATACATTAATGTGAATCACGAAATGAACATTTGTTTTCGCTTATAGCAGTGTACTGACGAAAATTTCCATGATTTTTATGCCAAAAAGTGAATGAAATATCAGGAAAAGCTTCCTGGAATGCCAATTCATCCAATACGGAGTGATTCTTTTTCTCCGACTACTTCGCTGATAGGAACACCCGCCAGCATTGTGAGAATTTTACTATTCCCGTCTCCTTCAATCAAATGTTCATAGAAACTCAATAAACACCACATTGAAGATGTGAAATACGACTCATTCCATTCGATTTTGTATATTGGAGTTGGATTCGATGAGAAAAAGAGAGAAACGGAAACTCACCTCTACCTTCGCCTGAGCTTTCACGTTTGCATTGGAGTTTTTCACCCACCTGAAACAGAAAGCAATCATATATTCTACATTTCCGATGCCGTCTGCGAAGAGAGATATATTTGAGAATCTAGACATAAATATATATATATATATATATATATATATATATATATATACATATATATGTATATATATATATATATATTTATATTATTGACAACGATACAATACAAAATAATATTTTTTTCAACATTACCGCCACCTGGTAACATCAGTTGGTACTGATCTAACAGTTGGCACCAGTGTAACAATTTCCAAGTGACACCCGTCAGGTGTCGTTGGCTCAAATATAATTGCGGGATTCATTCCTAACCTGACAGAATCACTTGTCACACCACATAGAGTACACATTTATATTTATGTAATTTTAAACAATGCTAATGTGGTTGTATTAACTTTGAACTTCGTTTTATTCATTGATCTTTTGTATCACTATGTTAGATGAATATGTTAAAATCATTGAAACCAACCTCAACAATGTTGTAAGTAGCATAATGTTTCGCACTTGAATATGTTTTACTATTGGTTTTTTCATCTATTGTAGTCTCCCTGATGATGGAAATGAACATTTCCGAAAGCTTGGATAAACCTTGAAGAGTTTTCTTTTTCATTGCTGCTCATCCCAATATCCCTAGTTTTGTACCTTACTAGTCAGCAAATACTACCCACACACACACACCCACACACACACACACATTTATATATATATATATATATATATATATATATATAAATAAATAACATCACCCATAGAGGAATCCACCTTCTTGAGTGGTCTCCCCAATGGGGTTCAAATGTGAATACGGTTTTGTTTTGAAATTCTTATTCCTTTCTTTCTTTCCTTACATTAGTTGATAACGTTGGTTCTTCATCTATCAATCTTATTTTTATTATAACTTTTAAGTAACAAACTAGAATGAATTAGAACGAAACATTTTTGAAATGCAAAAAAATACGTTTAAAAAAATATCTATGCGTCTCTGTATGTCCACCACATCCTTCAATACACCTAATTGTCCGATCATAAAATGCACTAAGAGTAGATCGCAATACATTTGCTGGAATATTTCTGTATTGGAATCGTATCGAATTCTCCTATGAAATAATCCATTGGTGTGAGATCTGGCGAACGAGGAGGCTACGGTGGATCGGTATTTCGTCCTAACCATTTATTACCAAATTTCTCATTTAATCATTCATAAACAATTCTAGGAGAATGAACGGGACATCCATCATGAGCAAACCATAATTTATTTTTTTTTCTTGTGAATTCTATATATGAGTAAACTCATATTATCCAAAAAATACCATTGAGGTTTTGGCGAAAAAAAAGGACCTATTAATTTGTCGTTAATAATAACGCATCACACGTTTGGTTTTTTGATAATTGTGGTTTTTATTGGCAATGACAAAATTAGGATTTTCGTCTGACAAATAAACTATGGCTTATAGGCATGATATTCAATTTTCTCAAGAATATTGTTAATAGAGCCTATTCTTGCAACCGTATAAGCATAAATTTCTTGGGTGGATCCCCTAGGGTTTTCAACAATTACCTGAAGTACTTCTTATTGATATTTTTTAACATACAGTTTTGGCACGTTCATTTCTTTATATACAGTCTGTTTGGAATGAATTGAAATTCTGCTTACAGTTGAATAGAAAACTTGTTTGTCTGAAGGTTGTTCATTGGAAATATCTGCTGCTTCACGCACTGATCTATAGTTATCTCTAGTTCTGCCTTCTCGGCTAACATTTACTGGCTTGGAGGGGATATTTGAAATCAAATAAACTCAATAATCAAAAAATAATTATCCAACATTGAAAAATGAATGACACCATACTCTCAAAATGTTCACTTGTAACCCTCATTTGTTTTTTCCATGGAAATCCGCGATTATTTTAGTAGGATTTCTTTTTTGTCGATTATCTTGTGAAGTTTTTTGATAAACATTCAAAATAAAAATTTTGCACTTTAAATTGAAGTTCTCCAATATGTATATTATAATCACTACTGTTCTGCTTTCTTGAAAATATTTTTTGCGAAATTTTGGAGAAAAATTAGAAATCTAAGTTAATTTCATCAATATGCCTTACTTTGATCGCATTATGCAGAATTTATTCAATTCCAATTAATTTATGAACGTGTTCAAGTTGAATATGAAAAAAAAATCTGGAAAAACAATTCTTGGGAGGCCATGTATTGGTATTTAGGCGCATAACATTCAATTCTTAACCACAAATTCAAGAGAATTTGTTTGAAAGAGAGCCAAAACACCGACTTGCATGACCTTTACTTAAAAACTAACGGAACCCCAATGGAAAATTTCATCACCCCTTCCACACCTTTAGTGATTGAATTTCTGAAAACAATGAAATATTAATGACTTCATTTGTAACAAAGATCTCAAATACCAATTTTTATGAACAATACTTGAAATCTAGCGGAACCCCCTGACAAACTTTCACCCTTCATTTCATCCCACTAGGGGTTGAATTTCTGAAAATACCAAAGCACGTATTTCATTCAATTCAATTTTCATGACCCTAATTTCAAAAGTAACGGAGCCTCCATACAAACCTTCACCCCTCACATTTCACCCATACAGGAGTTGTATTTGAAAAAACACTGAAACACATTTCTCTTTATTTTTAACAAACACTTCGGATACCATATTTAATGACCCTGACTTAAAATTAACAAAACGCCCAAACAAACTTCCAATCCCCATTTAACATCCCATTTTACCCAACTTGAACGGTACTCCTATAAAAACTTCCACCCCCATTTCAATCCCTTTATGGTTGAATTTTCCTAAACTCTGAAATACGTGTTCTTTCATTTGAAGGGAAAATCGCAATTACCATTTTCAAAGACTCTAACTTTACAACTTGCACCCCCTTCTAACCCCCTTCCTCTCCCCCTCCCGTTTTCTCCCCTTTAGGGATGAAATATCAAAAAAACTTCCTCAGTGGTTATCTATGTAATCATGGAAATACGCAGTCGAAATTTCAGGCTCTTTAGGTCCAGCGGTTTGGTCTGGACATTGATCGTTAGTTAAGTAACTTATTTGTAGCTGAGGAATAGGAGAAACAATTCATGTTCAATCAATTGGAGACTGTTCGACAAAAAACAACACAACGCAAAACACAAAAAGATAGAATCTGATAATAATAAACAAGTATACATATGAAAACTGAGAAAAACCCAGTAGAGAATTGGATAATCAAGAGTGGAACAGCATAGAACACTTCGGAAAAAGGGCTAATGCTAAGGAAACGTTAAGAATACATGCGAGAACCCGTTGTGTATCTAGAAACACAAACCAGTGATTGTTGGACGAAAATAATATTATTGGGTATTTAGAAGAAACTGTACCTTTTTCTATTAAATAATATTTTACTGTCATTATTCACCATTTCAACCTCTTTCAATCTTGTCTATATCTATTTCAAATCTGTCTATTGGTTCAATCTGTTTTGCAAATATTCCAAATGAATATACTACGTTAAAATATACATAGATGAAATTGGATGAAGTGTTAGCCCGTATCGATGTAATAAATTATGTCAGAAACTTGTCGGCTCGGTGATCCTATCCTATATCATCTGGAATGTTTTGATAGAATATATAGTAATGGCCAATTCAATTGAAACGATGGTATCAATATGTTTCAGTTCAAACACGAAGTAATGAAAATGTGCGATTTCAATAACCAATACTGACGTCAATGAATTCATAGAGGGATGCAACACCAATGATTCGCAGTACCGAGGACATGAACAATGATGATTCATTAACTGATGAGTATTTGAAAATGTTGAGCATGCTGCCCGCCACAGAGGCGTCGACAGGGACATTTCTTTATAATATTCCGAAGTGAGCTGTTTTAATTATGCACTTTTTGTTATTTTTGAAATATCACATTTGAACATGAACCCCTTCCATCAAACACCTCAAGGGCGTTCTCCGGCACATACCAGGCTAACAGCTTGCTCTGTGCCCAGACCAACCCTTGGGCGTTCTTTTTTTTTGCAAATGACACCAAAACCCATGTTGGCATAAATGCTAGCTGGCTACTACTAACGTTAAATTGAAATACTTCCGAGATAGCAAATGTGTTGGAAAATATATGAAATACTAGAATCAACAATATGGTATGTGAGAGGGTCGATAGGACAGGATGCTATAAATGAACTAACAATCAAATTGAGTAAATAATTTGTCAAAAAGTCAACAGCTCTATGTATTCTCATGTACTTGGCTTAGACATTTGACACTGTTAGTCACATCGATTTACTTGATATTCTGGGAGAGACAGGCTTCAGTGGATCGTTGTTCGAGCTATCTGAAAAACAAGGAACAGACTTTCAATATAGGTGATCAGCAAAAGTTGATGTTCTACAAGGTGCTGTTATGGAGCCAATCTTCTTCAATACATATTTGATTTATTTCCATCAACTATGGTTGGAAGGATAAATGATCGGTTCAGCTGGTGACACAGCCATGATTTATGAAGGAGAAACGTGTGATATGCTGAAATCACCAACAGAGGAAGATTTTGGAAAAAATAATCGACTGGTTCGACGCGCGTCTACTCATAGTGAATTTCGATAGAACTCCTTTATACACCATTCACATCTTACGCGTGATATCCACCATTTGACAAAAGACCTTCGTTTCCTGATATTTGAATTCAAATACTCGAAATCAGATATTTTAAAACTCTACATCATTGAAAGTCACCTCAATCATGATGTTATTGTTTACCAGCCATCGAATCACTTGAAACCGCTGGGAACAATTCAAAGAATAATGATGAGATTCACTTACAAATACAAATGACATATTCGAAGAAACAAAACAAGATTTGTGATTACCAGACTATATTGCGGCCAACATTTATCATGGCGAACCCAATAAAATAGCCTGCGTGAGATATTAAAACGGTTCTGTATGTATTCCAAAATCTGAACAAAAATTGCTACAGAGATCATTCCACCTTGGTTCCGAGCTCTTCGAAGAAAACTAATTCTACTTCATTATTCGGGAAAAAGCCAATTCCTCAATGCATAGATGAAAAAATCTACATATTTTTTTATTATTTATATTATTTTTTATTTATTTTTCCATCATTAATTTCGAGTGATATCGTTTTGCTCGGTGGTGAAATGAGTGACACTGTTGTTCAATTCAATCTTGAAATCACAATCATGTGACCATTACCTACTCAAACCTTGGTGTACTATCATTATCATTCATTCCCCATGCACGAGGTGTTAACCTTCTATGGGCTCATCATCTTCATTCACATGTCATAATGAAAAGGTCCAGTGGATAAAGGGCAGAAAAAACATATTTTTTTTCAATCGATGAAAGAAAATTGTATTTCGTGCATAAAATAATTTATTAAATTCGTAGCAAAGCGCTTTCGACCGTTAGGTCATCATCAGTGCGTACCTGAAAGTAAGTACTATTGATAGAGACTAAGTTACTGAAAAGTTTTTGAGAAAGAAAATTGACATATTTTAAATGTGAGGTAACTTACTCATCAGGTGTCAAGAAGTAAAAGACCATAAAATATCTTATTATCAATGAATGTTATATGGTTTACGTGACAATGTTGAATCCTATTCTTGGCCAGGATGAAAATTGAGATTACAATTTTCTCTTTATCTTTGAAAGTCATTGTTGATGTGTGATGGCTGGACCAAGTGACAATATTGACATTGACAGTGAATATGAGTAGATTGACAATTGACAAGTGAAATATGAGAGTTTGGCAGGAACACCAAACCATGGAGATATCAGAATCAAGAAGGAATATCCTATCATAGAAGACACCTAGAAGATGATCAATCTAAGAGGACTGTCATCTGTCAAATATATGTTCTAGTGTTCCAGGAAGACCAGACAAGATTCTTCAATTCTCATTTGAGTCATCACTGAATATAGTTCGAGGGAAGTCGATTAGACCTGTCCTGATCAAAACAAACAATGAATAACTCTGGTAGTGTCATGGACAGTGAATTTAATTTTTCTTGATAAAATAAAACTCCTTGTCCACCTGGCTCAGTTGAACCGTAACTGGGGATAAGTGTGATACAAGTCAATAGGAACTAGACCAACTCAACTCCCAACTGGAGTAAAACAGAGTATAAAGCTGATAATCCAGATCAAAACGTGTGTACTCAGTATGGAAAATAGGATCAATTTAAATTGACGTTCAAATTAAATAATATTTATCTTCCTTAGCTTTTCAAGGAGATCAGTAAAATCATCATCGAGAATGGAAATTGAAAATTAGTTGCATGATTAACAAAACACTAAGAATTGTAATACAAAAAAGCTAAGGAAGTTAAATATTATTTAATTTAAACGTCTATGAAGTGGAATATAGGATCTATTTAAATTGACGTTCAAATTAAATAATATTTATCTTCCTTAGCTTTTTTGTACTATAATTTTTAGTGTTTTGTTAATCATGCTACTAATTTTCAATTTCCATTCTCGATGATGATTTTACTTGTATCTCCTTGCAATTTGCCAGCCTCTTTTTCAGTTTTCTCCATACTGACAACACAAGTCATGTTCTGGATTATCACCTTTTATACTCTGTTTTACTCCAGTTGTGGAGTTGTGAAGTTGGGTCTAGTTCCATTAGACTTGTATCACACTTCTTATCCCCAGTTGCGGTTCAACTGACCAGGGTGACAAGGAGTTTTATTTTATCAAGAAAATTTAAATTCATTGTCCATGGACACTACCAGAGTTATTCAATTGTTTGTTTTTGATCAGGACAGGTCTAATTAGACTTCTCCCTTGAACTTATATTCAATTGTGATGACTCAAATATGAGAATTGAAGAATCTTGTCTGGTCTTCCTTGGACTACTAGAACATATATTTGATAGATGACAGTCCTCATTAGATTGATCATCTTCTAGTGTGTTTTCGTATGACAGGGACATTCCTTTCTTGATTCTGATATCTCCATGGTTTGGTGTTCCCTGCCAAACTACTTCATATTTCACTTGTCAATTGTCAATCTACTTCATAGTTCACTTGTCAATTGTCAATCTTGTCACTTGGGTCCAACTATCACACATCAACAATGGCTTTTGGAAGATAAAGAGAAAAATTGTAATCTCAATTTTCATCCTGGCCAAGAATGGGTATTTTAACATGTGTGTCACGTGAACCTATATAACTTTCATTGATCATGAGATATTTTATGGTCTTTTCGGCTTCTTGTACACCCGACGAGTAAGTTACTTCACATTTAAAATATGTCAATTTTCTTTATCAAAAAACTTTTCAGTACCTTAGTCTCTATCAATAGTACTTACTTTCAGGTACGCACTGATGATGACCTAACGGTCGAAAGCGCTTTGCTACGAATTTAATAGATTATTTTATGCACGAAATACAATTTCCTTTCATCGATTATATGGATACGTGCACACAGTCACACTTTTCATATTATTTTTTATCCAATAATGATGGTTTCAAGTGGTCGTCAGTGATAATATTCATTCACAACCAATTTCCATATTCATAACACGAGTTAAAGCAGAGTTACCTGTGGTCGAAGAAGGTATTGTCTTACGAGTAATTATTATTATTATTTTATTATTATTATTATTCCTATTATCAATAGTATTATTAGCAATGAGATACTTTTCATTTATAAATCGCTTGCGTATGGAAAAGTTCCAATATAGAGAATCGGTAAAAGAAATATGTCCTTTATATCTGAGTGATCAACGTACCTATATGTATTATGGAAATCCATCCATTATAAAATTTCTAGAAATATTTCGATTCACATGGCATATGGTATGTGAGTATGCTATAATGGAAATATCCCCATGCTTTCCTGAATGAACAAAACCCTATTTTCATAGGAATGCATCCAAAATAAAAGAGGTAGGTAGATGCAGACCCTATTATATGATTCAATGAAACAGAGCCTAGATGTTGATTTCATCATTTTGCTAGTGTTTTGATGGTTCAAAAAATATGTCACAGAAACCCTCAAAATAACATTTTCCGAAGCCAACATCGCTAGCTCGATTTCCGTTGATTGAGATTTTGTTCCTTTTTTTCTTTCAATTAAAAAGCCAATTATAGAATCCACTCACCCGTAGACCACTTACCAAAGAGATCGATAAAAATGCATTTTATCTTTTGGTTCGTTTCCCGGATTAGTCGAGGAACTGGCTTTCATTTACGTGACAGTTTTATGAAAATAGATCAACCATGATTATTTCTACATATCTGAGAGTTTATTTACCGAACGAAAATCACTGACCAAATATGAATACCTCTCCAGAAAATATCTATATTGGTGTTCATGGAAAATTGTTGTTTAATGCAATTTTTATTCATCCATCAAGAACTTCCAAATCCATATTAGTTAAACATTTCTTGTCGGAATGTTTTTTACAGATACAAAAAACAATTTATTGAATGGATGATTAATGAATCTGGAGTGATTGTCGTGGACATTGTGGTTTAACAGGAAACTGTTCTGGGCCTTATCACAAACAATAATAATTTACATAATATTTGTTTGTGATCGAGGCTAAATAGCCTTCCATCCAAACTGACGAATTCAGGTGAAATATTTATCGTTTGCAGTGAAAAATAATGAGAGAAGATATAGATCATTTCGTAGATAGACAAGCAACAGAGCTCACTATCATCTTTCTGAAACAAATTTCATATAAACATGTACTCTGCACAAAACTAGTAACATCATATCAATCTTGTATACAAAAAAAGAGATAGAAGTATTCGTTCGCCAGAATCAGCCAATACTGATAGCGAGGGTAAGTAATTCTTAGCTGATTTCATTTGATATGTCTTATTAGTGTTAAGTACATTCTTAGGCCATATATGATATTGATGCTGAGGATTGACGAAAACTGTGAAAGTTTACAAATCTGGATCAGAGGCTTTTGCAATTGGCACATATTTCAGATGTTATTTTTCCAAATACCCCTACATACTCCACACTGCCTTTTTTATAAGAGTAAAGAACTCATGTGAATGTTTGGCTTACGCAAGCTCCTATAAAGGACATACGATTCGTTTACTCCATCAAATACAACAGGAGTTCTAGAAGTGTGAATTTCAAGGACAAGAATTCTCACAAACGGTTTGTTCTTTCGATATCACGGAAATTACAGATTTTCATCTTGAAATATCATCCATCTTGAGCATTTTTCAGGAATTCTGCTGTTTCTTTATTGAACATAAACTTTTTGGGTTTAATCCCACATCTTGGTACTTGATATACAAAGTAGTTGATGGAAAAATAATATCCAGATAATTCTTTATTTTTAAATACTTCAGCAAATAATATTTCAACCACATAAATCTCAAGAAGAACAAATTTTCATCCGATACGTTCTGATTTTTATGGATTTGCTCGCCAAACTGTTTCTCCCAGCTATTTCAAATAAAGAAATACAGTAATTTGAAGATATACAAAATACCTTTCTTAGGGTTTGTGCATACAAGTTTGGTCTGAAAGGGGGCATTATTCATACTTATTCGGGAACAATTAATCTTGTCTCTAGAAAATCGCAGACTATATTGAATGTGTTTCTATAAATTTTATAGTATGGTCGACTGTAAGAGATTTTATATTGATAAAGTGAATGCTAATAGGCAGGCTAGAGTCAGCAATGAAACATTTAAAATACTTTTCCACTCAAACGTATAATGGGTTTTTCAATAACTCAACTGCTTAGAAATGGTAACAAATTTCAACAATTGACTTATTCTGCAATTCAAAAGTGTTATAAAAAAAAATTGCAGTTTGCTCATAAATTGAATCACTCATTTGTTCCGTTAATATTAGTGTTAGTATTTTCATATTATTTTATTCTGGGTTTTATGATAGTTTTAGGTTCATTACAGTTTTTGTATATGAATATATTGTAATAGGGACCCGTTTATTAATGAAAAAAAAATGAGTTGTATGCATGATATTTTCTTTCCACATAAAAGAAAACATGAGTCCGCTGAACAGTAGGTTCGATGATAAATTTCATTCACAAAATGTATTGATAAGTTATGGACGAACACAAAGTAATTGGGATTGAGATTCTCTATAAAAGTTCGTTAGTTGGTGCTGCATTTTTCTGAATTCATTTTACGCAATGTTTTTTGTGAGAGTGGGTTCTGGTAAGAACGAGAATATTTTGAAAATTGAATTGATGAGCGTAATCAGCTGATGTCATTTGATTTTCATTATGCTGGTAATACTGGCTGGTTGTTTATCTTATCTTCTGTTATGGAAATTTATATTTTGTAGTGTATTACACTAACGATGTTTTCATTTATTTTCAGTTTGAGTATATTTTTCGGGTATTGATATATGTGAAAGTTATGTTATTTGACAGTGATGACCAATTTCTAGATTTCTTTGTATAACACCATAATTGAAGGTAATACATTCGACCATATGAATCTGTCTGATCACAATTTTGTTAGTAGCAGAGTGAAAATTAATTTCAACGGATCCGAACCCTTATATTGTCTAAATAAAGGGTCTATTGCATTTGCTTCAGTTTTTACAAAATTTCAATTTGATAAAAATCTTCATGAAAACGACGTAAATGAAAACATTTTTATTTTTAATCACTTTTTACTGGATAACTTCAATAAACATGCTCCAATGATGAATGTACGGATATCAAGAAATACGACCCATGGCTCAGTCCAGATTTGAAATAAATTATAAAACAAAAAAGAAAGGCTATTCAAAAATTCAAGAAATAAAAAAATAACGAGATTGGCTCTATGACAAATGAATTATAATCTTCCGCAACTTTGCGGTGAAACATCAAAGAAGAGTTTTTTTTTAAACAATGTGATAAGAGTCATGAATCTGTATGAGAAACTTCTGTGTCTGCATGGACATTTCATATATTCGGTGTCAGCAAAATCAATATTATTTACCCAATGCAACTGGGACCGACAAAATAAATTCCAAAATGATTGTGCCTCATTAAAATATTTTTGAATTCTTAATAAAAAATTATATTTTTCCTGACCATAGAAAAATAGCATATGCTCTTCCACTTCCAAGATAAAAAATCCAAGGAACTTGAGCAAGTACCCTCGCATCTCAATAATACGGATGACATATTCTCCACTATTGCTAAAAACCATTTGATAATACTTTCAGATATCCATAGAGCATTCGATCGTATAAATCGACATGTTCCAATGGCTATACCACACTACAATGACTTCACCAATAGTGCATATTTTATGGTAAAAAAGTATTTATCCGAGCGCCAATAACTGGTGGGAATTGATGAACGGAATTCTATTTCACTCTCTACTGGCATTCCTCAAGGTTCAATTCTAGGACCGTTGCTCTTCATGATGTATACAACCATTTTATCAACTCTCACTCCAATTCAGATTATACACAAATTCATCATTCTGTTGATCATGATGATTTACAGCAGGCTCGCACTGTTTTCAATAAAGGGACTAACATGTTCATCGAAGGGGTCAAGGATCCTTGTATAATCATGAATCTTGCAGGAATCAATTATTGGAATTGAAAAGAACAAATCAGCTACGAGGAAAAATAAATCCCAGCATTGATTTGAAGCCCCTTGAAATCTTTGATTCGGCGATAAATTTGGGATAAACTACGCGTACTGAACTTATATAATTAGCTGAATATCTCAAATAAAGTGAAATCCAGGATCACATGTATAAAAATGTTATTCGGAGGTGATATCAATATATTATTTTTTCGGTGTCGGTATTCTTATTACTCTTATATGCCTCCAGTTCTTTTTTTTTAATATTGTGTCTTCGCATTTTTTTCCTTAGTTTCTCCACAAACTATGGAATTGTTATGAGGTGTATCTAGTTCATAATTATTAGTTGAAATTAAAATATATAGAAATATTTCTTTCTGTTCTGAAATGTAATTACTATAGAAATATTGAAAAAGGCAACATTCCTAAGTGATTCTTTTTTTGTGAATTGAAAAATCCACGATTCAAAATATTACATTATGCAACGATCATGTAATAGTAGCTATTAATACATGGGCACGAGGTAAGTTACGACACCCCCAAGAATAGATCAATTCAAATGGAAAAGCAGTCACCAATATCTTACATATTGCCACCCTTAGTAGCCCCTTTAGGATTGTGAGCGGCAATATAGAATTGCCCTGTTGTGACTATGAGGGACTAATGGTGAACAGGGCACTTCACCATTAGTCAAAGAAGTGAAAACCACCATAGTCCGGATAATAATTATCTAATTCATTCAGTGCTGGGTTTATATAACTCCGATCAATGAACAGAACGTGATTTCATTGTATGCTATAAACATGTCTGATGTTATCATAATAAGGTCAAAGTTATTTGTAACGTGATATCATAATAAGATGGATTATTGTTCACATCACCTTCTATGGTTAACTATCAATTAAAAATAATTCTTCTGAATGAACTTTCAGAAAATATAAAAAAAAAATCATATCATGTTTAAACAAATACATATAATAATGAATTTTCTAGTGATTTTCGCCAATGTATTGTGATTTCTTATTGTAATCCTATAGATTGTTTTCATTTGCCTTGGATTGTATCCTTTAGCCACATACCTTGCATTAGTTTAAAGGACATATTATCATTATGTACTCCCTAGATACTAATTTTATTTGCTATCACAGACTCCACAATCAAGTCGTATATCTCTTCATTCTCTGTGGATAGTAAAATTTGAATACTAGTGAGAAGTTGCAAGTTCAGTTGTGTAAGTTTGTGAATGAAATCATATATTTTGGTAATTCCTTTGCAATTGAAAAAGATGTGATTCAGATTAGCAATTTTATTATAATATTGACAAGGGGGTTGTAACACCCTGTAAGTGATATTGTTTTGTTTTTTATTGGTCCCAGGATAAGTTATTTCAATTTTTGAGTCATAATTCATTATTCCAGTTTCTTGGACGAAATTAATATGAAAGCTCTTACTTCGAAATACATAAATGGGTCATCGCGAATATGAAAAATATATTTCTGCCGAGCAGATTAGTCCATTCATTCTGGAAGTCATTGCCATTTACAGATATGTAACATCGTAACTGTTATTTAGTATGGAAATGTTAAACAGAGCTTCATTGATTCAACACAGCCGGACAAACTGTCGAATCGGCAATATACACGGGACGCGAAGAATAGCTGTTGCAACGTGAAAATGGACTTCGAACCATAAATGGACTTTGAACCGAATGAAATTGGGTAGCCAATCAGTGTAGACTTGGCTGTCCTTATAATATGTTAATATTATATGTCGAAACATTTTTGGACAAAGAGAGTGTGACTATACTTTACACGAGGAGTTGAGATAATATGAGTGAGTATGGGAAAATCCATTATGTTATCAAATCGGGCCCACGAATTCATTTAAAGTTCGTCCATTCTTTCGATATATTTTTAGGTAGGAAAAATATTGAGAGTTATCGGAAAAATAGTTTTTCTTTGAAATTTTTTTTTCTTGAAAAAATTAAAATAAAGACAGTCAATTGTCTATTGACTTGTTCTATAGGGTTATATTTGAATTTTCAACAACAACAATTCTCCTCGTTCCAAAATTGAAGGAATCGTGCGTCCGTTTCTAAATTATTCGTTTTACAGATTCATTCATTTAAAATGATCATTCACTGCTCGTGAACTCGCTCAAAAACCTAAAATATATATATATATATATACATTTTTCACTATCAGATATGTTTGAATCTGAAACCGAAAAAAGCTCCTGGATACGGAATCGAACTCGAGCCGGTTCCCGGGTGAGAGACTATATCCATTAGTCCATGAGAATTTCTGTTGATATTATGAAAATAACGCATTTTTAACTTGCTGAATGAGGTATATTTCAATTAAAATATCAAATCACTGTAACAGTGAGTTGAAAATCCCTTATTTAATCTATTTTGCATTTCCTGTTTCCTATATAGGAATTGAATGTTTGACATATATTCTGCAGGACCTAAGTCACGTTTTTTCACAAACAATATCTACTAGTGTTTTATCGTATAAAACAATCGAGAACGTTTTATCCTATAAAACTGACCTGATTGGTTATCTAATTTGAAATTTTGGCCATTTGAATAATTCAAAAATAATGTGAGAAATAGTCGACGGAAATACATTTCACGCAGATGATTGCACGTCTGATTTCATGACCTTCATATTCCCAAACAAATTAATCTATCAGCTAGTTGTCATGCTGACCTTTGCATTCATCAGGTATCGCCTTAAAAAATAAACAAATTATTTATATGTAGGAATCTAAAATTTTCTCGTACACACTTTCAATTCAATTTTGGTGAATACCCGATTTTGGAAACAACACTTGCATAAATGCCATGGTCCACAAAAAATATTTCCTGAAAATATGATATTTTCCAGAATATATGTGAAAAAATCAAAAAGACAGATGATTGCACAGCTATTTCAGAAAATATGCTTCGGTTGATTCTATGAATTGAGAATAATAACCCTACTTGATGTGTGAATTTCTCTAGAAATATTTTTTGTATTACTCCCTCCTACATTTGCTGTCTATTGACGATGCGAATCTTTGTTAGCTCAAATCGAGATGAAATATACCTGAAAAGCTTCTCCATGCGCTTTTTACGATCGTAATCCGGAGTAGAGCTGCATTCGATGCTATTCATTGAAATTGGTTGATCGAGTTATAAGTATTCAGGATATGCTGCTTGAGGATTAGTGTTGATCAAGACTATATTGATACTGGTAAATGCAGTCTAAGTCGATAAAATCTGAAATTACGAAAGGAATATTTTATCAAATTAATAATTGGAGATATCCAGGTTCCTGGAATTTTATTTGCTAATAGAAGCCGACTCACACTCAGTAAATTATAATATATCACCCCGATGCACGACGTAAAAATAATAACAAGAGTGCACGACGGCTCGGCGGTCTATTGGGAGCGAACATTATTGATTCAATTTCTTTTCTCAGGAGATTTTCTCCACTATATATAAATATGTCATTATTTTATGCCTATCTTCTGTTGAGTTGACACAAATGATAAAACGTGCTATATTTGATATGATAATTTTACAGCTAATGAAATTTCTTCTATTTTATCAAACTACACAAATAAGTGAGCAAAATACTGTTCTAAATAAAATATAGAAATTTGAAGTGTATCGACAGTTTCTTGTTTTTTTCCCAATACACTTTTCATACTAAGAAAACACCTCAATCTCGCTCGCCTAGACGGAAATAACAGGAATTGCTTTATAAGGAGAAATAAACTTATTGTTGATGATAAATCATACTTACCAGAAGAACTGGAAAGAAACGAGACTGAGGAAGACGCAGCTCACTCAAAGCCAAAAAGTGCTCCTTCCTCACCAATCTTATTTAATACGAACAACACAAATACAAAAACAGTGGATCAACCACTACTAAACATAACCAATAACAGAGGGGAGATATCCACAAAAGTTCCAGAAACGCCGAAGATTAAGAATCAGGTTAAGGAAAATCGTCCTACCGGTTTTCAGAAGGCTACTAGGAGCCGAACTGCATCCACCACCACAAACAGGTCGTAAATATTGTGTAAATATTGTGTTCGTACATAAATGTCCTATCTATAACTCTAATGTGTAATCTTGACTATAACGAATAACATGAAATTATTGCTCTCATAAAAATATGAACCAATATATAAACGAAGTTACTGTTGAAGATCCACGTTAGTAACGTCAAGTATAGAAGCCATTTGAACATCAGATCCTACAATGATAAATTTTCATTAATTCACTTCAACATTAGTAGTATAGCAAAACATTTCGATGAATTATTGGTATTTCTGAATGAAATCAAAGATTATTTTGATTGTATAGTACTGACAGAAACTTGGGAAATAAAAAATAAAAACCTTTTTAATATATCTGGATACGAAAGCATTTATAGTGGGAACCCAGTAAATCAAAATGATGGGGTTATTGTATATATACACAAAAAACATAGAATCGAGAACAATATTGAGGAAATTGGAATCCTGAGGGTTGTTAAGACAAAAATATTTTCATACAGGAAGCACATAACTATAACAGCAGTGTATCGACTACATTGTGTAGATAAAAACGTATTTATAGAGGATCTTGAAAATTATTTGCAATCACTTCATGAATCTGACATTCAAATACTAGTTGGTGATATAAACATAGTTGGAGATTATCTAAATGTTCTCTCTCAGTTTGGATTCAAATCATACATAAATGAGCCCACACGAATAGAAGGGCAAACCAAGACAATTATTGATCATATATTCATGAAAAATAATTTTGTTCAAGAAAATGAGGTGAAGGCCATGATAATTGAGTCAAAAATAACAGATCATTATCCTATAATCATTAATTTTAACGCGTCACAAGAAAAAACGGAGCAAACCCAACACTCAATTAAATCTGTCGATTATAAAAAGCTAGAACTACTGGCAAGAAGGGAAGACTGGGGTAGTAATTTCCAAAATGATTTTAACAACAAAAATAAAGAAAATAATGGAAAGGGTCACACGTCAAAAACCAATCCTATATGATAAAAGACCATGGATCACATCAGAAATGATTTTATGGATGAACACAAGGGCCAAACTATTTAAGGAACATAAAATATTTCCTAACAATGAAGAACTGTTCAACAAATATAAAACTCAACGCAATAAAGTCACAAATCAAATAACAAATGAAAAATACAAGTACTACAAGAAGATAGTATTAGAGAATAGAAATAACCCAAAAGTCCTATGGTCTACTGTCAATGAAATTTCAGGAAAGCATAAAAAAAGTCAAACTGTCGAACTGAAAGAAATAAAAACAGAAGAAAACTCAATAATCACTAACAAACTCGATATTGCTAATGTATTTGTTAACCATTACTCAACTGTGGGGGAAAAATGGCTCAAAAAATCAGGCAAGAAGCACAGGAAGTAATAACTCAAAATGTAAATACTGTGGGTGATACTATTTTCCTAACACCATGTGATGAGGCTGAGATATTGAATATAATTAAAGAGCTAAAAACAAACACTGCACCTGGGTATGATGGAATTTCTGTGAAAGTTATCAAAACATTAGCTGAATATATAGCGAAATCTTTATATATTTTGATAAACGCTATTTTTACCACTGGCATATGCCCTTCAAACTTCAAAATAACAATTGTTAAACCTGTATTTAAGTCGGGCGCAAAAAACAAAGTGAACAATCACCGTCCAATTAGCATAATATCCAATCTGGCAAAAATATTCGAAAAAATCCTCAAAAAACGTCTAATGGCTTTCACAGAGAGACATCATATTATTTCTGATTTCCAATTTGGTTTCCAAAATGGAAGATCAACTTCTGATGCCATAGTTAACTTAGTCACACAAATATATGGACACATAAATAAAAAACGACCATGCCTGGGAGTATTTAACGATTTGGCCAAGGCCTTCGATACCATTAGTCATGAAAAGTTACTGTCGAAATTGAATAATCTTGGTATCAGAGGTCTGGCAAATGATCTAATCAGAAACTACCTTAATGAAAGAGTACAAATGGTTAAAATAGACGGCGTACTGAGAGACCCATTAGAAATTAAATACGGAGTTCCCCAGGGTACTGTTTTAGGGCCAATCCTGTTCATATTATATCTGATTGATATGTTATCCATTGATATTTCTGGAAAATTGGTCTCATATGCTGATGATACAGTGCTAATAATTGATGGAACAACCTGGGAAGATGTAATATCTCATACAAGAAACGATATTGACACTATAGTTAATTGGCTTGATGATAGTTTCCTGACAATGAATATTGATAAAACATCTTACATTTCCTTTTGTAGTAACAGTCATGATTTTTCTAATGGACAAAACATCAATATTCATTTAACCAGCAGAAATAAGAACATAACTCTAAAAAAATCCAGTTCAGTTAAATATCTCGGAATACACATTGACCAAATTCTAAAATGGAAAATACATATAGACTATCTTTGTAAAAGACTCAGAGCCCTTTTGTATGTTTTTCGAAAACTTAAAAATATACTGAGTATCAATGATCTGCGCAGTACATATTTTTCGTTAGTTCAGTCTCTCTTAATGTATGGAAATCTAGGATGGGGTGGGGTCTATAGTACAACTGTACAACCGCTTATGGTATTACAGAAACGATTTCTCAAAATTATCTATAATTTAAATTTTCGTTTTCCATCGGCACAAATATTCCAATATTGTGAACTGATGAGTTTGAGATATCTTTACTTTAAACAATTATTAATATTCATATTTCACAACAGAAATAAGTTCAAAAATCATCAACATGGACATGAAACCCGACTAAAAGCGAGTAGCCTAGATATACCGAAAATGAACAAACTATTGGACAAAGATCAATTACATATATTGGACCCAAATTATTCAATCTTGCTCCAGATCATATAAAAACGGAATATGTGTTTAAGTTATTCAAGATTTCAGTGATCAAATGGCTCAAAAATGAAAATATAACATTACTATGAACAAATTTTACTGAATTAATCTCTTAATTTTCACATTATTTTTACATCCCCACCTAGCACATTGAATACTTTTAATTTAACACGAGTTTGTATTTTGTATTTTATATTGTAACATTTAATATTTTTATACGTTTACACATTCAAATTTTTATGTTTTACATTTTTACATTATCTACACGTTTAGAGATTTTATACTTTTAGATTTTAGATTTTATATTTGTGTCTTTGTTTGTAGTATACTAAGAATATTATTCACTACTATTGATATTGTTAATACTACTTAGAAATATAAGCATTATAATGTTTGCCCGAGTATCTCAAAATACATTATATTTTGACCATCTTCAAAGGAAAGAATTACAATATTGATGTTTCACAGACAAGTTTTCCAAAAACTTAAGTGAATCATCAATACCTATGTTTCCGCTGATATAAATTCAGTAATAATACTCGGTTTGACAATCCTTTCCTTCTACCTATATTAATCGCCCATTTTTTCTATTGTATGCTTCCATAAATTCATGTAATTTGGTAATTAATAAAATACTACTACTACTACTATAGCACCCTGAGATTATAGTCCAAAGGAGCCAACATTTGAAAAAAAATTTAAATATTGTATTTTTCCGTTTTTATTGTATTTGCAATGGTGTCATTTACCTGGTGGTATATCGTGTTGATTTTGGGTAGGTATTTCATGAAATGTCGCATTTTTGAGCTCTGGGGGCAATTTTTGCCCCTCGCCCCCCATGTTATATATTAGAATAATGATTAGACCTTGTACATCAGAAATATCTGAGTGTCAAAAAATATTCGAGAGTCACATGGATTCCTTTCCTGAAATTACTCATAAAAATAATAATTTGGCGGCGAAGAGGAAGAGAGAGTTTTCAAAAAAAAGAGAACAGTAATGTACAGAAATGGGCAAGATATAGCACCCTAATATCTGCGGACTAGTACAATTTACAAGAACAACGTACAAATACAAATACGGTTGAAGAAATTCTTCAAACCCAAGTAATAACTTTCGAATCTTTTGATGAATTCACTGAAAACTTTGTAGCTATTGACAAAGACAAGATAATTTTTTCAAATTGAAAGGACTATACAACAACGATGAAGAGACGGATGATGCAGAAGTTATAATATTGATAAACTGCTTGGGAAATAAATATCATGAACTACTCTCCAGTTCAACTTCTCCGGATTTACCAGCCTCGAAATCCTATTCAGAACTCATAACTCTTTTGAAAAATCATCTTGCGCCTAAACGTAATGTGTTGACTGAACAACATGGAATCTCTTCAAGAACACAATGTCCAGGGGAATCATTAAGAACATATGTTGCGGTTTTGAAGGAACGAGTGGAAACCTGTGATTTCAAATCAGAATACAATGATAATAATTGTCCAAAGTCAGTTATAAACCGTCTGCTGAGAGCTCAGTTCATCCGTGGGTTAGAAGATTTCACAGCAAGTCGCCATCACTTTCGAAAAAACATTAGAAACTGCCCTAGCCATCGAAGCGTCTAAGATCCAGAACAGAGAAGAATATAAAAGTTCATCAACATCTTCAATTCGGTAAGTGGGCATAAATTCAAAAAACTCGAAGAGAAATCGATTCAAAAGTATAAAAACAGTTCTCTAAACGAGACTCAGTCTAACATCTGTCAGAGAAAATTATTTCATAATGTTAACATACAAGAAATAGGATTATTCGTTGAATTTTTACGATGTGGCAGGACAAATCATAAAACACAAGATGTACCATAGCAAATTATCTTCACTGCAATCTTTGTAAAGAGAAAGGCCACGTTGCATCAGTATGTATTTCCAGTTTATTCAAGAGGAAATCAAATACTCATAACTAAGAGTGTGAATCTGATTCATCAGAAGATTTTTTTATTAACCAAATCAATTGGCATTCTCAAGAAATTTTCTATCAGCCTATCTGAAACAAAGATGTTACTCCTACTCAATATTCATGGTAAACAATGGAAGTTCGAATATGACACAGGTAGTCCAGTCACTATAATATCGCAGAAAGATTTCAAAAAACTAAATCTGAGGATACAACTGCAGAAAACAGATTTTTCGTTTCGATCATACACTAAACATCTATTCAAACCCTTGGGTGTTGTGCAAATGAAAGTTTCATATAAATCCAAACACTTTATGGGAGATTTAAATGTTGTTCCTGATTATGACAGGGCCATATTGAGAAGGAGGTAGATTCGAGCTCTGAACATTAATATAGAGGATGCGGACTCTATTCCCCATCAATGTAAATGACAAATTCTGAATCAATATCATCAATAGAATATGTTCTGAAAGAATTTCAAGATGTTTTTCAGCCTGTAGTAGGTAAGATACCTGATTATAAATAATCACTACAAATGAAACCCGAAGCGAAACCTGTTTTCATCAAACCCAGATGAGTACCTTACGCTTTGCAAGAAGAAGTTGATTCAGCATTAAATTGTTCAGAAGAACAAGGAATTATTGAAACAGTGGATCATTCAGAATGGGGTACACCTCTGGTAATCGTTCCGAAAAGTGATGGGAAAATAAGAAAATGCGCAGACTATAAAATAATTGTGAATAATCAACTTCAGAACAATACATATAGAATCGAAGACATTTTCAATAAAATGAGAAATGGAAAAAAAATCTGTCTCTCGATATATATTAAGCATACCTTCATCTTCCAGTAGATGAAGGAAGTGCCCAGGTACAAGCCATATCTACTCATCGTGGAACATACTTTGCTAAAAGACTATTTTTTGGTATAAAGACGGCACCAAATGAATTTCAGTGAGTCATTGATCAGATTGTCCAAGATCTGGAAGGTACCACTGTCCATTTCGACGACATATTAGTCCAAGGATCAACCAATGAAGAATGTAGATTCAGAAAGACTACGGAAATACGATTTACACTCAAATAAAGAGAAATGTGGATTCTTCGGAAAAGATATAAAATATTTGGGTCACATCATTTCAGAAAAATAAATAAAAAATCCGGCGACAAAGTAAAAGAAGTTTTAGAAGCAGAAATTCATCAAAAAAATATCAGACATTCTTCATCCAGTGAACAGACTTCTCCGAAAAGATAATAAAGTCAAATGGTCGACCGAATGTAAATCAGCCTTCACGAGGGCCAAGGTTGATAGAGTTCTAATGCCTTTCACCCCCGAACTATCAGTAATTCTTGCTACTGACGCTAGCCCATTTGTAGTTTCCGGTGTATTATCTCACGGTTCAGTTGATGGAACGAAGCGCCCTTGTAGTTTTTCATTTCCAGATCGCTCACAAAAGCTGAACGAAATTATACTCAACTCAATAAGGAAGCTAAAGCTATATAGTGGTTTTTCAGAAAATTATTTCAATATATTTATGGCAGAAATTCATACACTTGTAGACAACAAACCATTGACAACAATTTTCAATCAGTCCAAACAAATGCCACAATTACAGCTACCAGAATGCTTCGTTATGCTCAATTCCTTTCTGGATTCGATTATGAGATAAAATACCGAAGATCATCAGAACACGTAAATGCAGACTATTCTTTCAGAAATCCTCTAAAAATTACCCAGAAAGAAGAGGATACAGTTGATGACGTACACAGAGTAAATCATATAACTGTAAAACAAATTTCAACAAATGAATAACAGCTCGAGAAATGTCTGACTGTGATCTTCCATGATAAGTGCCGAACAGTTTGTCCAATTGAGCTGAAATTCGGTATGAAGATACATTTTTTTTCCCGAATGCGACCATCAGTTTTTGGCTGTCATCTGTCAAACGGAAGTGTCACTATAAAAAAATTACAGAAACTATAGCACACGGAATTGCAATATGTCATTAGAAAGCCCTTGTTTCCAGAACAGTCAAGATTATTTTTCCCATTGATATCTGTCAAAAATAAAAAAAGTGGCAGAATTCAGAATTTTGTCATTCAATTATTCAAAATATATTCGATGGATCAGAACTAAGTACGGTAGGGAACAACACAACAAAGTAATCAAATTAAGTCTGCAGTTAAATTTTTCTCTTGAGTGCTACCATCCGAGACATCCGCTCACTAGGAACACCCGAGTTTGGTGCAGGACCGCTTAATTGACTGGGGTCGAATATCAACTTGGTCAATTTGTAATATAGTCTAATAATTTCGTTCACCTTATATTTTCCAGTAATTTCCTCTCATTTATTTCATTATTTTTGTTCGTATAAACATAATTGTGTCTTGGAATATTTCTTCATTGTACAATTGCATATCATATACACATATACACCTTTCATACGAGGCAACTTGGGTTCATCGCATTGTTCCTAGAGAATGGTCCTCAACCAATCATAAGCTGCCTTTTGGCGCGTCCATCATACGACATTTGCCACGTGATATCGTTCATTTAAAATAACTTCCCAGATGAACTTAAGTTAGCCTAGTACCAGTGATTGTCTATTCAACATCTGACCTGTATGGTTTGTGTTTGAATCCAATATACCAACTACAAAGATTCTTGAGTTCAATTTCACTACAGCAGCAACCTGAAAGACCCGCTCGGCCAACTCAACATCTCAAAATAAAACACCACATAATTTTTTTTTCGGAACGAGCAGCAAAGGTGAATTATAAGGACTTTTAGACGGTGAAATGATGTCATCCTTCAACATTTGTTCGACCTGTGTTTCGATTCACGCGTATGCACCGGAGTTGAATGAGTTGTTGGAATTTTATGAGTGACTGCATTGGTATAGGTTAATTTATCTCCTTCTAAAAAAATAGGTCATTGAATTCAGTGCATATGCCCAGAAGGGATTCGCCTTCTTCGTCAGACATATGATCTGTTTTTATAATGGACTTTACTCGTTTGATACGCTCATAATCAATGTCGGCTTTGTTTATATGTAACACGTCGTAGTTGTCTAGTGTTTCAGTGATTACATCAATGCTTCCAAATTTGACACTGCTTTCAGTGGAATTCATGCAAAATAATCAATTGGATTCAGTAATTTTTTGTCAAGTAACCATTCTTTCATTTTTTCGACTTTAACTTTTTTAATTCTTTGGCTTCTTGCTGGATCAAAATTTCATTTCATTGTTATTATTTTCTAGATGTAGTAGGACAGTTTTGTTATTTATGTATTTCCAAATTGGCTTTGTATTTCTTGAGAAAATCTCTTTCTGAAATACCATCGAATGGAAAATCTGTCTTAACTACTTGAAAAGAGTGATCGATATTTATGGAATTGTTCAATTGTATTTGACTGAAATGTATCTCCAAAGTCTCCACTGTTTCCATTTGAATTGACTTTGAACTCGTCGTGAATGACGGCGTCGTTATCAGAAGAGCAACATTTTATACAACTTATTCGCGAGTTGGGGTATAGAAAAATTAGGATGTCAAAATTGATAACCTAACTTCACGGCGCTGGAGTTCTGCTTCCACCCTGGTGCTGATGTAGGTTTCGAGACGTGCTTGATGGGACGACTCTCCAACACAGATGAGGTGGCTACGTCCTGGAACTCTGTTTCACGGTACTGATGTAGGTTTCGAGAGTGCTTGATGCGACGAATCCCCAAAACAGGTGAGGTACTAGCCGTTGCAGTTATGGCTGATCTTCTCACTGGATCAACCCCGAGGAAAAAGTGTATGGTGGCTCTTGTTGCGGGCTTGCTGTCCTTGATTTTCTAGCCTTTAGCTGGCAGTTCCTATTTGGATAGGTGATCTTCTGAGTTTTCACCCCACACCTGACACCAAAATTTTATATGGTGTTTTATTTTGATGTGTTGAGTTGGTCGAGCGGGAACGTGGTCTTTTAGGTTGGTGCTCAAGAATCCTGGTATATTGGATTCAAACCCAAACAATACAAGTCAGATTTGAATAGACATTACTGGTACTAGTCTAACTAAGTTATCTAGAAGTTCTTTTAAATTACGATATCACGTGAAAATGTCGTATGATGACGGCCAAAAGGCATCTTATGATTGGTTGATGACCATTCTCTAGGAACAATGCGATGAACCCAAGTGGCCTCGAAAGAAAAGTGTAGTCATCACTTTTACATAGAGGAAACGATAAAATACACACTCATGATATGCAATTGTACAATAGAAATATTCCAAGATTCATGAATGTTAATACGAACAAAAATAATAAAATGTATGGAAGGAAATTACAGGAAAATATAAGGTGATCCAAATTTCTATACTATATTACAAATTGACAGGTGAATTGACTGTTGAATTGACCGATCAAATTGACATCGTACATCCCCCTACAAATGTTTTATTAATATTTCATTTCAAAAGAACCCCATTCTCTGATGTTTCAAAGTCGTGAAGTGATGTGTATTTCTATAAATCTCTATTGAAGTATAATCCACTCGAAATCAACCGGAGCAAAGCCGCCGGCAGTAGCTGATCAATATATAAAGTGGTAGATTATCTGAAACCCCACACATGGGTTCCGGCCCTGGTGGCTATATCCTGGTACCATAATGGTTAAATGTATCCTTCATACTAACGACCTGTCAAGGATAACTGAAACTTCTTTTCACCTTATTCGTATTACCTTCCACACAATTGAACCTCCAAATTCAGTTTTCCAGAGCATGTAATTTGAAAAACATTAAATGAGGAGCTTGCCATATAAGCTTAACAACGCTTTTTGACAAAACTTTGTTTTTAAAAATGGAAACTTGGTACTCTCACATGAAGTGCTACATTTCCCAATGAAGTATGTATACTGAGGAAGATGATGTTTGTATTATATTAATGCACAGAGGCTACCAGCCAGCCTGCAAATTATGAGTCTTCTATTTTATATCGTTCCGGTTATCTTATTTTCTATTATGTTCAAGGTACCATGGTCTGAAAATCTACAAATAATTACATGTATGATATAATATTAAAGCTCATAAACGTGTCACACGTCCAACTGGATTAGGGTAATGAATATTCAAGAGTTTTGCTTCATGTTCTTGCATGAGTTGAGATAAGATTGAACGTATGAATTTACTCTTAATCGATACTCTCATTCTGATAAGTGTCAGTGTTATACACTTCATAGGAAAAATTGTATTCCTAATATAAACTAAAATGGATAATATTCATTTAATATAAGAGGTAAAATGGACCAAATGTATCATTATGAATGAGTATACAATGACAAATTGAAAAATTTATCAAATTTCCAAGCATCTGCTGGCTGCCATATATTTGATTGATAGCGATCTTAGAAAAGAACATTGATGAATTTCAGTTACTAAAAAGAAAACGTAAGAAACCAAGGGGTATGAGATTTTCTTTTCAAGTTGTTTACTCTAACATTGAACTATAATTATATTCCAGTTTCCTCTATCACTAATTAGGTTGGGACATGATGTGAAAAATTAGTATAAAACCACTTTTATTACAGATATTGATCACTTAAAACAATCATACCGTTGCAAAACACGATCTTCGCCATCAATTTTTATTTTTACTTTAAAAATTGGTAAATTCTCCGCCCGCTCGGAGGGGCATTTCGGTAGCGAAACGCCACGATACTGTTGGGACTCGGACCGGCTGCATGCATCGTGTGGAAATGACAGTCGTTGAAGATGTCATTCAAAACGTTTCCTGTTTGGATTGTTCACCTGTGAAAGGTAAAAATATAAGACGAATCCATAGTAATAGGAATAATATTATAAAAATCAAGAGAATCAGGATATTTTAAGATTTTTTCATTGGAAAAATCCCTGTTTGCAAAAATACATCAAAACATCAAAAATTTGGTTATTTTCAATATTCGTAGGCTGTAGTACATTTATATTTATTTATCCACGTAATTGTGGGAACTTACAACTAGAATTTTATTCCATTATTTTTTTACGCTGTCGGAAACCACCTGAAAATTTCATAGAACTTGTCAGTAACTTTTGTATCAACATTTTTTAAGCAGCAGCCCTTTTTTTGTTTTCAAGGGGTTGTAAACATGCCATAATTTTTCAATGTGGTTATATCGCCGGAACGAAGAACCTGCTATTACCGAAGTACTGTGCTATTGGGAAAAAAACGTTTAATCTACAGTAGAAACAATTAAAAAAATTCATGAAAGTTCAATCCGAATTCGATAATTCTTTTGCGCTATAGACAAAGGATGCGAAAAATACTTTTACGTGAATTTTTAGTGACAGCTCAGGAAAAACAAATCGACATGCAGTTTACTCATATTATTATAATATCAAAGAGCGTGAAATCATGTGTTTGTCTATTCATCAAAACGTGATAGAATTCAAAAAATTTAATCAAACTTCCACTGATGAATGTATTTATTTTGCGAGCACTGTTTTTACACAAAAATTGTATGAATTAGCAGAACTTTGGGGTATGTCTCAAAACGACTTTTCATTGTGGCATGAGTTGCGATATGGTCGAGTAACAGCCTAAAATTTGCATCGAGCTGTTCATTGTATACTACCAGACATCTAAGAGACTCATTATAATTAGTAATCCGATACCGTAATCATGGCCCATTGTTCGAGGTATGAACTTCGGGCTGGGTATTCCATATAAATGCTCATTGAAAATGTGGGGCGGAACATTTTTTTTCAATTTTCTTGCTGTACCATTTAGTGAATTGGTTTCGTGCAGATTTGACAGATGGTTGACATTGGAGGTAAAACAACCTCACATTTTGGCTTTGTTTACTTTTGTAAAGAACGTTTATTCGACATTTTTACTGTTTTTATTGTGTTTCGAATGAAATATTGTGACAATGGACCTGACAAAATATTACTCAAGTCTAGATGATGTTCACCGAGAACGGTATAAAGAGAAAATTGCAGTATTGGGCATTGATCCCATTCTTCTGAAAACTGAAGAATTATCAACAGATATTTCACTTTTTCCCAAAATAATGTATCCTGATATAGTAAATTATTCAGTGAAAACGAAGAGTGCTTTCACAATGACTGAAATGAAAGCATATACAAGTTTAGAAGCCTACAATCTAGCAACTTGTGGATGAGGGAAAATAATATATATTAAGCAGAAAAATTATCATATCTTAGTCATTGGAAAAGTGAACCATCATACCTATAAAAATACTGATAACTTATAATGCGAAAACAGGAGGAAGTTACATCGATAGGTAGAAAAGCATTTTGGATGCCACCAACTAATAAGCCAGCTAAGCCCTGCAGAGTCTCATCACACCCAGTTGACAATTGTTTTTACGGCATGTAGTGTTGTTTCCTCATCGTAAGACCCTGTTGCGAATGTGTCCTTTCGTATCACGTGAAACCATTTTTGGTAACTATGTGTTTTTATATATACGTTCACATTTAAATATATGTTAGTATTGTTTTTCACATAAGATTCTAGTTGCGATATCATTGTTTAAAAATTCTGTTTTAAACAACTTTATGGGGAAATAATTTTTTTTCCATATTTTGTATACTGATGACTAATTAACTTGCTCTTATTTCAACTGTTTTAAAATTCCTTTCTCTTACATCCTTACAACTAGTTGTCCTTTTAGTCCCTGATGAAGTTTATACGTGAATAAATGAAAAGCTGGCCAATAATTAGAATGTTTGTTATTTGTCCTCTTCCGACAATCCTATCTATATACATATATATTTTTGGTAGGAAATTCTTGGGATTGGGATTTTTTTTTTGAAATCAAACTTAAATTAGTGTTGTAGATGTTTCACCCTGTTTACCAAATAATCTTGGTGATCATTGTACTTGGGAAATATGATTTCTTTATTGTTGTATAATATAATAATGAATATCGATGGCTGTTATATATATTATATATATATATATATATATATATATATATATATATATATATATATTAGTTCTTGTGATGAAAATCATGTTGATTATATGAATAATTATTGAAAATAAAACATTTTCAATGGTTGAATTATTTATTTCATAAAAAAGGCAAGCCAAATATTCTACAATGAATTTCAAGTCAGAATGTGAAAATATAATTCATCAAATAAATTCCTTCTTTGGACTTCATTCGGCACCCAGCTTTATTGAATAAATTGGTACAACATACCCTAATGAGGGGGCATAACGCTTTTTTCTTACATGACGATTTCTACTAGTCCACACCTACCACAAGCCGCGTATAGAAACTTCGTTCAAAAATCCATCCTTAAAAGAATGCAAAGAAAAATTCCATCCTTGGGTTAGCAAATCCTCAGCAGACCACCATATCCAATTTATCCATATGAAATACCTGAAATCTTTTATATCTATCACATACATGGCTATTGCCATGATTGATTTCATATCCCATATTGATGGATGGTACCCAATCGGGATGGGTTTCTTCCCTCAAGGAAGCTGGCTCTCCTACAATATTAGGAAGTGGTGTTTATTAAAATGTGCCAAATTAAATATTATTTTTATCGTGGCTATCTCTTCATGACTCACTGAAATATATTATATATAAATTAAATAGATTCAACATATTTCCTTTACCAGAGTGAAAATGTCTGGAACAAACTCTACCATATTCCGTTACCTTATCAGACCAGTCTTAGCGTTTGATGACATGTATCCAGGCTGCTTGCCGTCTCTGGGAGATTTCACAATGTTTTCTATTTCTTACAACAGCAGATGGAATTCTGATAACAGGGTCAAAAATACAAACATGTACAATTTATCTGAAAAATCGTATTCGGCCGTCTTTTGATGCATTTTTTTTGCATTTCACAACAGAACAATATGAAGGCATGATCATCTACGAATTAAACAATAACACATATAATCCAACTGCTGAATTCTTTTTGAAATAAGTAAAAATGTTCAATTCTCCAACATAAACAAATCGGAAAAGTAAGGTTGTTTTCCATAAAACCCTTCAAAGTGAAATGATCCTCGCTTTTCCAAAAAAAACCAATAGTTTTCCATAAAACCCTTCAAAGTGAAATGATCCTCGCAGCAACACGTGCTCGCTGCCTACTGCAGAACAGTATTGCGACGTCACGCTCTCTGTCCTAGGTCAAGGAGGCAATTTGAAACTCGGCGTATTCAAAACGCTGCAGCATTCTCAAAAATTGTTTTAGAAACGTAGGAAAAAATTTTCAATGGTAGAGTCGTATGCGTAGATTCCGAATATTCAATGGAAACTTTCATGTCCCACCCTAATTGTGCTGTAAACTAAAGATGAACATGAACATATATATGAAGTGAAATGCATAAAGCACACACAAAGTCATCTTCACAAAAGGTCCAATATAAATTGAAACAATTGGTAGACCGACAGGCGAAAAACAACTACTTTCCTAGCAAATACCACGCAGAACATTGAATGATATTCATCTGACAATCCATGCAAACTTCCATATACATGGATATTGTTCGCAAATGTTTATTCCTGATAAGCTCGATTATGTTTAAATTCATGTCGTGTCCACCTAACAATCCGCATACCAGTTTCAGGCTTTTTTGGCCCTCATCAGTACGGATTAGTCACCAGCCAGAGATCCAGAGAGCTCTGACCAAAGCGAGACACAACATAAATAAAATCATCATCGAGCTCAAAACATCTTTAGGTGCGTCGGAAAAGATAACTTTTAACCGGCGACACCTAGTGACAGAAAGAAACACTCCATACAATTCTCCTACCTCGATAGGATTCTATATAAAATAATCCTTCTCAGTGGGAGTGGCTCAAAATGCCCGACTGGCATATTTTAATGAAAGAAAAAGCCATATGAAGCGGATAAGATATGAAATGAAATGCATAAAACACACACAAAGTCGTCTTCACAAAAGGTTCAATATAAATTGAAACAATTGGTAGACCGACAGGCGAAAAACAACTACTTTTCCAGCAAATACCACGCAGAACGTTGAATGATATTCACCGGACAATCCATGCAAACTTCCATTTTTCTTTCTTTAAAATATGCCAGTCGGGCATTTTGAGTCACTCCTACTGAGAAGGAATCTTTTATTTAGAATCCTATCGAGGTAGGAGAATTGTATGGAGTATTTCTTTCTGTCACTAGGTGTCGCCGGTTAAAAGTTATCTTTTCCGACGCACCTAAAGATGTTTCAAGCTCGATGATGATTTTGTTTATTTTCTGTCTCGCTTCGGCCAGAGCTCTCTGGATCTCGGGCTGGTGACTACTCCGTACTGATGAGTGCCAAAAAAGCCTGAAACCGGTTTGCGGATTGTTGGGAGGACACGACATGAATTTAAACATAATCGAGCTTATTAGAAAGAAACATTTGCGAACAATATCCATTTATATGGAAGTTTGCATGGATTGCGTGGTATTTGCTAGGAAAGTAGTTGTTTTTCGCTTATCGGTCCACTAATTGTTTCAATTTATATTGAACCTTTTGTGAAGACGACTTTGTGTGTGCTTCATGCATTTCATTCCATATCGTATCCCCTTCATATGGCTTTTTCTTTCATTATGAACATATATGTTCGAAACATCTCTTTATTCTAATATTTCGATTCTAAATCGTTAAAGAATTGAATGTATTGTGTAGAAAACTGTGTGTTCATCATCCCCAAAAAAATGTATCTTCCACTTTTCGTATGATTTATAAGTTACAGTCCCTGGACAAAATTGTCTACAGGCCCAATTTCATGAATTCAGCACTCAGACCAACAGATATGAAAAATTCATAATTTTAGCACCGCTCAGACCAATTTCAATCCATTGACTTTCTTGAAACCTAATAACTTGTTTTCTACCATTCATTGAAAATATTTCTAGAAGGAATTTCCAGCGAGCATTTGAACGTGCTGGTTTTCAAATTTTACAGACATAATAAACCATTTCAGTGATAAGCTTATTTGCTTCATGCATTGTGCCAGTCAATCAGTCAGTGGTATTTTTGGCCTCATATAGGAAGACTAACACTTTCAAGTACTTATCTTGCAGTAATACTTATGTTATGTTCAAACTGAATATATTGGGCGTCAAACTTTTGAATCTTGTGATCTCTGAAAAGAGAAAATTTGACGGTTCCCGTTATCCCGTTAGTTAACCCGTTATCTCGTTATCATGTTGTTGTTGTTTGGGTGACACAATTGATTTGACAGCGGAAGTAATCTGTGTCCACTATTACAAATTCACTAACCATATTCACCTCTTTGGGGAAAATTTCAAATAAGGTTGAACACCATTTATTATTGTAACAAGGAGCCAAAATATGATTCCATGCACTTACTTGACAACTAACGAACCCCATAAAAATGTTTGCCCCCCATTTCACCACTAGGGGTTGAATTTCTAAAAACATTGAAACACGTATTACTTCATTTGTAACGGAGATCTCAAATACCAATTCTCATGACCTTGAAAACTAACGGAACCCCTATCCAAACCAGTACCGCTATCAGTTACCCAAATCAATCAAAAAAATACCGACCTCAGATCTGATACAGTTAACCGCAAAGGTAGACTTACTAGAACACCAAGCGCGATCCAATAATATTGAAATACAAGGTGTCCCACTGAAGTCTAATGAAAGTTTACTGAATATTTTGGCAAAAATTGGGGAGCACATTCAGTGTCCCATTCTTCCATGTAGATACTGTTCATCGTGTTGCTCAACATCCATCAACTGATCAGCGGCAACCGAAATCAGTTGTGCCGAATAGTGCTCAAACAAATTATTCGTAAATGAACATCTCACAAACAAAATCAAACTGTTGCTGAAACACACAAAAAAGCGCAAAATTACACAATATAATTTGTGGGGTGAGAAATGGCAGTGTCTTGTACGAAAAAATAATACTTCAAAAGTAATGAACATCACGAACGAAGGAGATATAGCCAAACTGAAGTTATTCACAGAAATATTGCATTAAATAAAAATTTATATTACCCTAATCCTCTTCGACTTTACGGACATAACCGTTTATTATCAAAATGTTCGAGTTTAAATCGAAGTAACAACCAATACCCTAGCTGGTGACCATGATATATTTTGCCTCACAGAAACATATCTGAATAGTTCAGTGTATAACAGTGAGGTGATTTGTGAGGATTACAATGTGTGTCGCAGAGATCGTGAATCTTCTATCAGTACCAAGACAGAAGGATGGTGTTCTAATTGCAGTCGCGAATAATTTAACAGTTTTATTCAAGAGGAGTAGGATATCTGATTCAGAAGATTTGTGGATAACTGTAAGTTTTGATGCAGTTGACAATATTTCATTAAAACTTCATTCGTGCTGTGTCTATATACCGCCATGTGATACAGCAGCGTTGAACTTATTTTGTTCTAAACAAACCGATTTAGTAACTTGTCACCCGAATGATAAACTTTTCACTAGTGGAGATTTCAATCTCCCCAATATTCAATGGACTTTTGACAATGTTAATTAATTCAGCAAACCCTCCAATTATCATGATGTAAATAGTTGTTTGCTTGTCGATACAATCTCATCCGGAGAGTTTACTTAATATAATAGTTACACGAACATTTCCAAAAACACTTGATCTCCTCTTCGATATTGTAATACATAATATTCAGAAATATCAGTCTCCAATAATTCGTGAAGATAATTTTATATCACTCTGGAATTCAGCATAAATATTCCTACAAATAAACGACAGAAGAAGATTGAAAATAAGTTCTACACATATATTTCAATCGAGAAAATTATGATGCGATTAATAATTCCTTGTCTGAAATAGATTGAAAATAAAAGTATAGAAGATTTCTTGACAAGTTTCTACACTTTGATAAACAAGCAATTGACAACTATGTTCAAAAAATCTGAAACATCAATTGGTTTACGCTGGATAAAGGTGGTAAAAGAAAAAGAAAAATATCATGCTCTATGGAAAAACATCAAATGATATGACACCTTACATTAAATTCTACAAGGGCGTTCAAAATACTAATTCCTTCAGATTACGAGAGGTAACTTGAGTCGTGTGAAAATAATATCGTTTCGGAAACAAAACAATTCTGGCGTATGGAAAAAATATAAAAAACACCTCTAGTCGAATCCCCTCTATATTTCACGATTATAACATAGTTACTGATGGTCAAGAAATTTTTAATTTATTCTCAGATCACTTTTCGTCGAATTTCAATCTACCATTGACCAATATAAGTAGAAACATTTTCCGCAAATTATAACGCGTCAACATAACTATCATATCAGAACGAACAAAATTATGAAAAAATAAAAGCTCTTCCTAACAAAGGACCAGGACCAGATAATCTAACAACTGATATGGTTAAAATCTGTGATGGAAACTTAGTTACAGCCCTGTACATAATTTTCAATGAATCTTCGGGGGAAGGACAAGTTCCAATTAATTCAATAATTATATCAGGAATAAATACTTTCGAGGCATGCCTTATATTGAAAATTACTGTATAAGAAAGAAATTCAATCTGCTACCTCTTGGAAAAAGGAGAGATATTGCTCATACAACATTTTCTTACAAATTGGTGAATAATATGATAGACTCAGTGCCAATTGATAATTCCACTCGTAGTGGACAATTATTTCACACAACAATGGCTAACACAAATTATTATTTGAACTCTCCTCATCATCGTTGTTTCAAAAACTACAATTCTATATCAAATTTGATCGACATAGATTATTTCGTAATGCATTTACCACGTTTGAAAACAAACTCAAATCATATTTTTTTCTAACCTGTGAATATTATTAGCGTTATGCACATTTTCATGAGTTCATGTTTTTTTTTGTTTCTAGATTATGTATAACATAACTGTATCACTACCCCACTGAATTTATTAGTTCAGTACTTATTATACCATGTTATATCTTCCTGTGATTACTGTATTGGTTCTCTGTTTGTATTCCAAAATATAAATAAATAAATAAAAACCACTGGAACACATATCCTTCATTCGTAACAAAGAACTCTTATACCGTTTTCATGATCCGAACTAAAAAACAACGGTACTCCTATACAAACCCCGAAATACATGTTTCTCCAATTAAAAAAAAACACAAACACCAATTTCTTTGACTATGACAATTTCAAAACTAACGATACTTCCACTCTCCTTCTCAACCCCCTTTTCACCCCTTCAGGGATGGAAATATCGAAGAAAACCATACTAACCATACATACATATATACATTACCCTCTTTTTGTAGCAGTTGAGTAAAAAAGACACAGGCTCTCTAATGAACATAATCCCACAAAAAATCCTTCACCAAACCGGTGGAACTATCAAGATAGTTAATCCACCAATTTCAATATGATGAATTATTTAAAAAAAATTAGTATGAAATAAATTATTCATGAATATCACACATAATGATGAGATGTTTTGAATTGATTCATTGATAAACAAATTTTTAGTCAAAATAAAACCATTTTGTCCTTCAATTATCAAAAAATTCTTCAGTGAAATTATCTGAATTGAAAAAATTATGATTTCAACATATTCTGAGGATTTCAATGGGTCACTTCCAACCAAGAGAAATATATTAGTCGTTTGCAGTTCAGCTATAATGAAGTGTAATATAGTATAAACGAAAGTTATTTGAAATCGATGTTGCATTGACAAGTGTACATCCAAGGAAAAAGAGATTACTCACATAATATAAATTAAAAAGTTTAAAAAACTATGAACCCGACTACGAAAAAAATAAAATATACTAAAAAGTAAAAAACAAGTGAGGTGTTGATTGCTATCGTCGTCTTATTGAGTAGACACGTTTTTTGATTTGATATGTTAGATGATCCTATTTATTAGTTCTATTGAAGTTTTCTGGCAGTTTCACATTGATAACGTTATAATTCAATTCAAATGCCGTGGTCGTGCGTTTGTTTCACTATTCTTGATTGACGGCATATCCAGTGTGTTTATTTGTCTATCAAATTATAATGTTTTTTTTTCAGTTGACAACGCACGACCACTGCATTATAATTGAATCATAATGTTATAATGTGAACTGCCAGAAGAATTCAATAGAACTAAATAAACAGGAATATCTACATGTCAAATCAAAAGACTTGTTCTCATAAGACGATGATAACAATCAACACCTAACTTGTTTCTTACTGTTTAGTTCATTTTTTCCGTAGTCGGGTTACAGATTTTTAAACATTTTATTTTATTTTAAACTTTTTTGTTTTAACCTTCGATGCGACAACAAAAAAAAAATATGATAAGGTGAGTAATAGATACTTAATAATTAAACGATAAAGACTAAGGCATTCATGTATTGAAATTGTTGTAACGATGGATAGTACACCCATTCACTCTATTTGACGTCCATCTAACTCAGATTTAGATATTCAATTTAGGAAAAATTCAATGTGGATGAATGTTCGTCTTGTGATAGTAGAAAATGAAAATATATTTAAAATCCGCGCTAAAAAATGTATTACGGACACGTGCGTCAACAACGTCTGCCCCCGTTCGTGTAGCTATCTCAGTGACATTCGATTTTATTAGAATAATTTTTTTGCACTGAATATGTACCTTATTGAAGTTATTCATAACATGTGAGATTCTAAAATTACTGTCTATCTAATAGGAACAGAAACACAAAACAAGTAAGGTGGTGATTCTGTTGTTTTTACACAATTGATATTCAGAAAACTGCCGATAAAAAGCGCTAGCAGTTTTCATAAATATAGTTTGTGTTTTTTCTGTCGCTTGGTATATTTTTGTAATTATATTCAATATTGTACTATAGTTATATATTTATGAACTCAGAACAGAGACCTCACTTTTTTTAATGTAACATCCGTCATATTTATTCATATGAAGTGTACCCTATTTCACCCGGACCATTATAACGAATCGATTAACACCTCATTCACTAAATCGATGAGTAGTTTGGGCGCTACGTAAACATACATAGACTGCTAAAATCATTACCCTTAATTTTCGGCTGTGCCGTAGTCGGGTAAAAATAAGTTGAAATCGCAGTTATGGAAATAACTATTTTGGAAAATAATGGATAAAGATTATACAGGAAACGAAGTATATTCAGGGTATATTCATCTAATAAAACAAAGTATAAAATAAAAATAGTCAGATTCAGACAGATGCAGTTAAACGTTAGCATTGAGTTAAGGACAGCAGTGCCAACTCACCAAAACAAATATTACTGGGTTACATTTCGTCTTTTTGATAGTGCCTTGGATTATGTGATATTGATATTCATGACTTGTTTTAAGGTTTGAAAATGTAGGTAACTTTTTTCACTTAGTCTGGGAAGTAACATGAGAACTGTCACTTTTCACCCATGGGGGCAAATATCTTATTCCCACCGTCCAATTTTCAGCCTGGTGGCAATACAAAAACGATATAATTTGTAATTTTAAAAATAATTTTCGCAGTGGTTTGACTTTTTAGATAAATTTCAATTCATAAGTTTATGAGTAAAAACAATATATTTAACAAATTGAGCTTAAATACTGGAACTAAAAATACTAGCTGCTTTTACATTAATTGTAGGTAAGTGATTATAAGCATTATAGAAACTCTAAGATCGCACTGTTGTTGCTTGTATATTTTGCACAAATGTGAATGTTGATGGTTTTCTCGACTGGCACTTTACGCAAAATTCTGTAGGCTAGGACTAGTCTTGTCATTTGATATGAGGTTAGCTGTCCCACACTTATTGTTTTCAGAATAATCAATGTAGGCTTCCACAACTGTACTGGATTTCCAACTGCCTATCCATTTCAATTGGAGAAAATCGCCTACATTGTCTGCCAGCCAGGTCGCTGCAGTTTTTCGGAAGCAATGGCCGGTAAAGGTCTCGGGATTCTTCAGAGATAATTTTTTTTCACAAGATTTCATACGAATCACTAAAAAAAAAAATTATTCAATTGTGTGACCTAGGTTTTTCTGTGAGTAGGTGAAAGATGGGCAAAGTGGCCAAGGGCGGGCAAAGTGGAAATTCGAGTTGATTCCGCTGGAAGGTGCTGCAGCTGTGCGGAAATCATGTGAACTTGTACCAAACGATGGCCTCGGAGTTGTGTGTGACTTCAGAGTATAAATCTATAGCTGTTTTTGTACAGCACTGATTTTACGTTTTTCTGCATGTCTGAGTTTTGTTAAGTGGCAAATATTTATGATTATAACTGAATAATGAAGTAGGGCTCAAATTATTGGCTATAATGCTTCTAGATCACCATGATTCAAGCTTTGAATTGATGATTGTTTGAAAGTGCTCTTCCATTCAGTTTAGATTTTAGATTATAGTTCATGTAATGGCGTCATTCCGGGCAAAGTGTCCTTCCTTCTATTATTTCATTCATTTCTTTGTGCAATAACTAAATATCCGTTGACGTTTGCACTCATTCCTTCAATGTGTCCTTTCCCATTTGATATTATTACAGGTCATATCAAGATACCATACCAATACAAAAAGAACCTGTACTCAACAGTCTTGGGAGCCAGAGGTCATGAAACACGCTATTCTAGCTGTAAATAGAGATAACTTGCCATTCGCAACAGCAGCAAGACAGTATAACGTATCTAGAAACCAACTCAAAAGAAGAGTCATACAGAAGAATCGAGATGCGGTTGATGATAAGAATATACTCGGAAAATACAGAATGGTTTTTACTGAAGAACAGGAGCAGGCACTTTGTGAGCAAATTGTTAACATGGAACAACGCTTCTACGGGATCTCGCAAAATGACTTATGCTGCATGGCTGCATTGCAACAAAAAAGAATATTCCTCTTATGCTCAACAATGATAATTAGATGGCAGGAAAAGTATTGGGTCGCTGGCTTCAAAGGAAGGCACCCAACAATCATTTTAAGAACTCCAGAATCCACATCCCTAGCCAGAGCACAAGGTTTCAACAAAACCAACCGTAACCAGATTCGTTGAGAGATCACCACAACTGCCATGCTCATCGTGTTCTCAATTGTGACTGGACTAGTCTGATAAGGATTACTTTCAACGTTTGGACTTTGCATGTTGAAACGAATTTAAATCAGGTCATTTCGGATCGCCTGGTATCATATTTCATTTCCATATTCTCCTTGAATTAAAATTAAAAATTAATTTTTTTGGTAGGCTAAGTCAAAAACTTTATAGCATTTGGTATCAGCATATTTTTATATTACTACGGTCCATTGATGTTTTCAGGAAAGTAAAATATTCGCAGTGGCGACTATGGATAAGTTTTCAATACACACGGAGTTTTTGTACCGATAGAAAAAGGGGACGGCAGCTTCTGGTTCGATACGATCAAGACGGTGAAATAGGATAGTGGGCATTAAAAAACATTCTGTGATTGCCGAAACTTCGAAGGGAAATTCGTTTAAAACTACTTTTTCGGTGTGGCACAAAGAAGGTGATGTGTTTGGGGCTATTCGTTTGATTGGACCATCATCTTTAGGCATATTTTGGATTTATTAATTGAAGACATTTCGAGGAAACGCTTTCAGATAACATGGGGTTTTCTCACTGGAAGGTGAGTTTTCTCAGGAGTTTGATGATTCCCAGGCGTTTTATTGCAGGGTGGCAATAGTGACAACAGGTCGGTCGTTTAAGCCAGAAAAAAAAGGAAAATAGAATCACGAAGGGAAGACACATCCATGAAGGAGTTAGCACAAAATATAAGGGGAAAAACAAGAAAAGAATAAATAAAAACCACTGAGAAATTTGGAAATCGACGAAGCGATAAGTACCACATAGTGGCAATTCTTTTAACGTGTTCCTTTTTAAGTCAAGTGCGGAACATTTGATCATAGTTTTCTACGATCCGTGGAATGAAGCATTTTTCTGGACCAATATATTCCTAATTCATATTGGGACGATATTCGCCACGCGCCTTTCTGAATGTCAAACAAACATATATTTTGATTTTTGAGGTTTGTAACGTGAGTTGGCACATTTAATTTGGGATTTCACTTTGATTGTAAAGCTGTACCCTCGAGAGTTTTTTTTTGTATTATAGATATGTTCTATCCCATTCTAGTGTGTTTATGATCCTAATTTGTGGGAAAACTTTGCTGATACTGAAAAGTAAATTGTTCAGTTATTCCAGATGTTTTCTTTCATAGGGGTGAAATTACTTGGCGCCCTCTTGTAGTAGGTATGCAACAAAACAAATAAAACTCAGTTGAAATACATAATACACCCACCCTCGACTCCACTGGGCTATTTAGTCGGAGCATACCCCTATTTTCAGGGCAAAAAAATTTCGAACGTAACTATGTCTGCAAGGGAGAATTTTATTCCTCCTTCCATTATATTTTCCAGAAAGAAAATCAAGGCAGAGCTTGCAGATGGAAGCTCCTCCTCGGATCAAAGTTTGCTTGTACTCCCAGTGGCTGAATGCAACAGAATATATTCATGAAATGGTTTGACCATTTGTCAAACCATGCCAAGCCTTCAGCAGAAGCTCCAGTCCTTTCAATTTTAGATGGGCATGCGACACATACGAAGGGTATAGATTTCATCAACAAGGCAAGGGAAAAATCACACAACTGTGATATGTTTGCCTCCACACTGCAGCCATGAGCTGCAACGTCTTGATGTGTCGTTTATGGTACCCTTTAAGGGCTCACTTTATTCAAGACTGTGAAAAAATACTCAGGAATAACCCTGGAAGGGCACTAACTCAATACTAAATCAACAAACCTTTTGGTGAGGCATTATTCACGTGCGGCAGTACCTATAATAGCTATCAACGGGTTTCGCAGTTGGGGAATTTTTCCTTTCAACCCCAACGTGTTTTGTGTTTCTTGCTGCAGAAGTGTCAGATATTCCGATGAACGTTGGCAATAATGACGAGGGCCTAAATGTAGGTAAAAATGGTGCGAACCGTACAAATATATTGGAGGAACATGAAGATGGATAAGCAGCAACATATGTTGAGGCTAATCGTAGCCCCAGTGGTGGAGATTTTTGTGAAAAACTGGCGACTGCCGGACCCAGCTCTAGAGATTTGGCTGAAATGCAGGCAGTTGCTGGACCTAGCAGTGCAGATTTGGAAGTTTCTGGACCTAGTGGCAAATATTTGACTGAAGAGGAGGAAGTTTATGAACCTATTAACATAGATTTGCTGAGCCCAGTGGTGTAAATCAAAGTTCTTTTGTAGTGAGTCCAAAAGAAATTTTTCTATTGCTAAAACTAATCACTTTGAAGCAAAGAAAACAAAACAGAAAAAAAAGGAACATTGGCTATTATTACATCTAGTCCATACAAAAATGAGTTGTTGGCAGAAATTCAAAAACGAAATGAAGGGGGAGACAAAGAAGAGGGAGAGGGCAGAGGGAAAAAAACTTTCTTACAAAAAACACAGTCAAAAAAGGAAAAGAATCTGTTCAGCCAAAGAAATGACCCAATTTTGAAGAAGAAGAAGACAAAACAAAGTGAGGAGAAAGAAGATTTCATATGTATTTATTGCAGTGAACTTCATTCCTAATCAAAAGAATGGATTAGGTGCTACCTTTGCAAGGAATGGGCTCACCAAGAGTGTGCAGGATGTGAAGAAGACGACGATGATTTTCAGTGTGAATATTGTAAAAAATTGTCTGTTAGCTTTTACTAATTCTGATTAGTTTCCTATAGACATACTTTTATCAGTATTATAGTTATTTTAAAACTTCATGACAACTCAAACTCTAGAAGAAGATTATGTTATTTAGTTTATATAAATAGACTGTATACACTAAGCCCGATACGATTTATGTTATAAGTAACGATATCCATTAAGACTCTAAGTAGCTCTGTATTGAGTATTCATGGAAATTTGAACATATATAATAAATACTCACTTTGAGCAAGTGGAACTCGTTGACTCATTCATGCATAGACCCTGGCCACTTTACCCGACCTATGCGGGCAAAGTGGATACTTTGTTGTTTTTTTAACTAATTGAAACATAAAACCAACACAAAAACTGATATAGTCAGAAACTGAAGTTGTTATAGTACATGTTGGTATTTTTTGCAATAGTTTTACTGTTAAGAAGGTGCGTCAAAATGTTTCAAACAAAAGAGTGTCCACTTCACCCGTCCTTCCCCCAGCAGATTCAAAATCTTCCGCGCAAAATACCCATTTTATATTGCGGCAAGCTTTTGAATCTGCTACTTACAGAATGAACTAGGTCAAACAATTAAATTAATTATTTTTACATTTTTAGTGCATTTGTATAAAAGGTTGTCTTAATTTTTTTTTCAATCAGTTTTTTCAATTATTTTCACTCAGTCATGAAATCCGTCATCTAATTGGATTCTGACAAAAATTAATGATCTCCAAAACCCAAAACACCAACATTCCAATTTGAATGGATTCGGGCCATAATAAAAAAACACGTCGCCATCTTGGTGCCACCATCATGATCTCCGACCCCAAAAACCCTCACACATCAATTTTCATTGGAATCGGGTATAACTACAAAACTCGTCGCCGTATTGAATTTAAGAATTTGCAAAAAAATCGTGATTTTCGTTCCTAAAAACCCCACATACCAATTTTGAATAGAATCGAACCATAATCACAAAACTCGCCCGCCATATTTGTGTCGCTATTTTATTTTTTCTCTATGAAAAATGCTATAATGCATTGTCACCGGAATTATGAACACCTGTCCAAAAATCACGTTAATCGGACTAAAAGTGGGTCAAAATCAATTTGAACTAAACATAGGTACAAACATAAAATATAAATACATACAATGTGAAATAAAAGCTTGTAAAAACTTTTTCCTGAGCCGCCGGAACGAAATTGCATAGAAAATCTGTTATTGCATCAATCTCAATTCTTAGGAAAGCAACCCAATTTACGTTGGTGACTAAAAACTATCTGCTTCTGTACGTTCTATTCTTCCAGGACACACCAGTATCTGTACACTGTATAAGTCTTTCCATATTTAGCCTGCTTTTTTTTCGGCAACAAACCTTCTGGCTTTTCCGGAAGCTTCTTTCAAACATTTAAAACAGGGGAGACAGTTAATGTCTTCTTCGCTTTCAGAAAGCATTTTGTGTCTTTTTTATTGCGACCACAAAAAAATAAACTAAAAACTGAGGGTTGCTACCATTGCAACGAAGCCTACTTGACAATATAATGATCAAGAACAGGCGTCAGTTAAGAAATTGTCAAATATTGACTCGACAGAATCAGAGTGTCGTGACCGGACTATCTCAGCATTTTTCACATTATGTAAAAACATATATCCAAATATTTCATATTTCTTTTTACGATGTTTTCAAACTTCTTTGATACTAATAATCCTCGATGAGTCGCGAAAATACCTTCCTGTATTTCACCGAATCGCATTAACTGGGAAATTACAAATTCTGATGCGATCCCCAGGGCCCACCTCGGTCACGTCCCTGATTACAATAAGTGGCGAGAAAGTCGTTCATCGGACCCTGCATAAATCAATATCCTGAAACCTCAATAATCCGACCAAATTGTGCGCGGCCTGTCTAACAGAATAATTAACATGTTTCTCGAGAATTGCCCACCTATCCGAAGGGTGCATGAGAATAATAGTGGGGGAGATTTTTAACGATCGCAACTTGATATCCGCAGGGAGAGATGAACGAATGCTGCCATATTATCTTTAGTTCAAGCCGCATTTAAAGTTCGTGGGGTAATATGATTTGCCTTCCTTCATTATCTTAGTTTGGTTTCTTATTTGTTGTTCATATTCTTTCCCAGGCTAGGATGTAACAAAATTATTTCCTGATTGTGTACCCAAATAACGTTATAGGATATTTTTCCAAATTTACTACTCACCGATTATGTTCAGAATGATATTTCCCGAACAAACTTTCCAGAAATAATAAATAACGAACTTGGTCATTTTGATTGCACATTTTATGTCCAGTAAATGTCATATTTCTAAAAGTTTGGAGAATTTAAGAACATGATTTCTGAAATTCTGCTGACTTTTTCCAGTGCCAAAACGAACTTTGGTAAACGGTTGATCTGTAACGTGTCATTTCAAAAAAGCAAATTGTTGAAATTGTACAAAAAATTCAGAGCAGATATTTTGAACTTTGATGATTCTTATGTAATCATAAATCCAGGTTTTTTTATAGGATGGAACGACGGCTACTACTCTTTTAGGAAGGAGGACTAACAGAAACGAGGCACTGCCTCATTGAGAGCAAACACTACCTTGATGAAACAGGAATCGGTTTTGAGCCTTCAGTTTGAAGAAAAAAAAAATGAGCAAATGATTCAACGCATTTGTGTCAATTCGGAAACCTCAGCGATTATTGGTTATGATGATTTTTAAGAAAAAAAGTGATATGACACGATGAAGGGGCAAAATTGAGAGATTCCCGAATTCTTATGGGACGAACGAGTCTATTCAAAAAATATCTCTTTCATGAAATTTTATTGTTCGCTTCTCAGTTTTTTTTTGGTGTTTGATTTTTTGTTAAAAAGTTTTTATCCTGGTTTAGCAAATCATCCTTTTGTTCGTATTGGCTGGCTGGCTGGTCAAATCGATCGCAGCGTGTGCTGTGGCAGAAATGTGAAACAATATCGGGACTGTCAAATTTGTTTTGATAAATAATTCCCGTTAATTTACGTTACATTCTTACAAATATAATGAATTGTTCACAGATATCGACAATGTTTCATATTTTTTCACTTAATTTTGATAGAAATTATCAAAACATGGCTTATCTAACTGTTAAATAATCCCGAGTCAATAGCCAATAGCCAATAGTCAATAATGTGTGATTCATCTTTAGATAATTATTTTCTATTACTGGGATACTGTTGATTCATCGCTTATGTGGATATTATACCGGTATCGTAGTTTTTTGTTACCTACATTCTTCAAGTTTGAAACTAGAAACTCTTGTTTGCAGTACTGATGGATCGGATTTTGATCATTTAATATAAAGTGAATTATTTGAAAACCAATCCATACACTGATTTGTTTTGTGTTCTGCAAGTGATTTGGAGAATAATTTGGAATTTGCATTCCACGCGCTATGACCACGAATTCCTCTGTTACTTTACATCCATTCATCTGAAGGCCCGTTTTGGACAACATGATGTAAATTCCACTCTTTGTCAAACTTTGTTGAGGGGATAGGGCTATACTTTGTTTCAGGTCTATCCATCTATTTATTATAGATATTTAATATCGATAACTGGCCATAAGGGGCAATGTAATGGAAGTGAGGTTTTACATATGTCTTTCCTTGTCATATTGAAAGCACGCAGGCGGAGCAATAAATATATGGGCGGAGCGTATGTGTGAAATAAAAAAATTTGTTAATGTAACTTATGACAGTTATCTAAAGGTTGAATTGAATTGATATTTGACAAATTTTCGGAAGGAAAAAATGTTGTGTTGTTCAGTAAGTTTATTTAAGATTTTTTGTCAGTCGACTGGTTAGTTGTCGTGTGCTATTTGTGTGTTATTCACGGAGTAAAAATCCATGTAAGGTGAGTAACAATTTTTTTTTATTGGCTTCCGTGAATATTTCACTTGAAGTAGGTTTGAACTTACATTTTACAGTTTGCTTGTGTGTGTTCATGATTTTTTGTGTGTAATTAGAAATTGGGATATTGTGGGATCCTACATAACCTCACATAACCTCGTACTGTATGGGGTCGGCTTTAGAATAGCCCCATGGTAAATCCTGCCTGTCGTAAGAGGCGACTAAAAGGATAACCGTAGGTGGAAGATGGTCTCATCGCCCGGTGAAATACCACCATATCGACTTTGTGTGCTGTGAAATGGATCATTCCATGTTTCAGTGTTCGGTCGATACTTTCCGGTCTCCCTCTTTCCCTTCCCTTTTTCCCAATTCCTCCTTTATTTTCAGGTACATCCAAATAGTAATAATGATGAAGTCTCCTAGAGTAAAACACTCCGGAAGCAAAATACCTCTCCATTCGGATTTCCGGGCGAGAGGTACTCGAGGGGACTCAACAGTAAAAATTAATTTTTGCAACATCCGCGGACTCAACAAGAACATCAATGACGTCCACCATCACCTACAGACGAAAAAACCAGATATTCTGGCTCTAACAGAAACACAAGTAAACTCGTCCACCAACAAGGTCCATATGCTTCGTCCTGGTTACGAACTCCATTCTCGATTCAGGTTCAAAGGTGGAGTCTGCCTTTACGCTAAGGCTAACCGTTCATGCCAGCGTGAAGAGAGTTTGGAACCGAAAGACTTTGATGTGATGTGGTTAGAGCTATCTGATACCAAACTGACTAAGTTCCTCTGCTGCCTCTACCTATCACCTAATGAACCTTCATATCACTCAAACTGGACTACATTCAGGAGAACCATCCAACAGCTGAAACCATAATCATGGGAGACTTTAATGTACATAACGCTGCCTGGCTCAAATTCTCTAACAAAACAGATGATGCGGGTCGTCAAGCCGAGGCCTTCGCCATCACTCATGGTCTAGAACAACTGGTCGAGCTACCAACCCGCATCCCTGATGTCAACAACCAGTCTGCTAATACACTAGATCTTTTCCTCACCACCAATCCTGACCCGTATAGAATAGAAGTTTGTGCCCCACTTGGAAACTCTGATACACCCTCATCTCCACAACATGCTCTTTCCATTTACCATCGAGCTGCACAATACCACCCCGTCTCATGTGGCATTACAATTCGGCCGACTGGGAAGGTCTTCGTATGTTTTTCTCAGCGTTTCCATGGAAGAGAGTTTGTTTCTCTTCAGTAGATCCAAGACGATGTGCTGAGACAATTTCTGAAATCATTATGTTGGGAATGCAAACTTACATACCGAATACCGAAAGAAGAACATCATCCGATAAGACCTGGTTTAACAGAAACTGCTCTAGAGCTGTGGCTTCCAAACAGGCAGCATACCATCGATGGCTAAAAAATCCGGGCCCTGAGACCAGAGCAGCATATGTCGAGGCTAGAGGCATATGCAAAGAGACAATACAATGCTCAAAAGACGCCCACAATGCCAAAATAAGATCAAAACTTGTTGAATGTCCTAACGGATCCCGTTCATTTTGGTCTTTCACCAAAGCTGTGGGAAGAAACTTCACTTCCAGCTCATTTCCTCCTCTAACCGAAGAAGATGGAACCCTAGCAACGACTGCCCAGGAAAAAGCCAATATCTTTGCGCACCTATTTGCTGGAAATTCCACTCTGGATTCATCGGGAAAACAACCCCCGAACATTACACCTATTGACAGTCACATGCCCGAGATCACCTTTCGCCAACGTACTATCAGAAAGATTTTGCTGGGTCTCAACACCAACAAAGCCTGTGGATGTGACGGAATCCCGCCGATTGTTCTCAAGAAATGTGCCCCCGAACTAACACCTGTTCTTTGCAAGTTGTTCAACCACTCTTACAATTTGGGGGTATTTCCGTCCAATTGGAAAATTGCAAGAGTACAGCCAGTTCCTAAAAAAGGCAAAAAGGCCTACCTAGCAACTACAGACCTATCGCACTGCTATCTATTATTTCAAAGGTCATGGAAAAAGCCATCAACATCGAGCTCATGAAATATCTGGAAGACTCAGGAATTGTCAACGATAGGCAATATGGCTTCCGCCATCAGAGATCAACTGGTGACCTGCTCGCTTAGGTCTCACATATATGGCAGCTATCTATTGAAAAGTATGGAGAAACTTTAGCTGTGGCATTAGATATCTCCAAGGCGTTCGATCGAGTTTGGCACCAGGGACTCCTCGCCAAGCTTCCGTCTTATGGCTTGCCCCCTCAGCTGTGTTCTCTGCTTGCTAGTTCTCTCTCAAACAGGTCTCTCCATGTAGTGGTCGATGGAGTTTCATCTGACACTCTACTCATAAATGCTGGTGTTCCGCAAGAATCTATTCTCGCACCAACACTATTTCTATTTCACATCAACGACCTGTTGAAAGCAACTTCATGTCCAGTACACAGCTTTGCCGATGATAGTACCCTCCATACCGCTTTCTCTTCCAGGGCCCCTATATCAGCCCGTGAAACCAGAAATGAACGAGGAAGAAATGTTAATAATATAAATATGGACTTAGCAACAATTCTCGAATGGGGATCTAATAACTTGGTAGAATTCAATGCGAATAAAACACAAGCATGTCTTTTCTCTAGAAAAGCCGATCTCACTGTGCCTAACATAACTTTGTCAGGAGTAACCAAACCACTGAAGTCATCCATATCGATGCTTGGTATTACTATCAGCAATAACCTTTCCTGGGAAAATCCATAGAAATGTAATTATAATATACTGACTAGAACGCGTTTAGTCTACTGCGCACCCGAATTTCGTGGCACCCTTATGCGATAGCAAGGAGGACACCAAACAATGAAGAAAAGTATGACTTCATAAGCATATTACATGCGTGCGACGAAGATAATCAACTGAACGTATGACGGTAGTATTTATATCATCTATTTGTAAACATAACGGCGTTGTCGGTTGGCACTTATAAGCGTTGCCAAATCATTCCAATTTTCTTTAATTCCTTTGTGTTCGGTTTGGATGTGTCTTTGTACTTTGTTGTCTTTTTTGTTATAGTGATTATAGTGGATAAATTGAAAACTGTTATATATAATGAAGTGTTACATTAGTTTGTAGTAGTAGGTAATGATATGTGGCCATGCTTATTTATACATATTGCCTTTTCAGTGTGTCCATAAAGTAACGCATACATTCATTATTAGCTAAATGAACAATATCATTAAAAAATTTCCGAAACAGGTCGATTTTTTATTTTAATTTACTGTTTTAAAATAATAATCAATATACAGGGTGATCTACCTTCGAGAGATGACGTCATCAGCGGTGGTTTTATTAAATGAACACCCTCTTTTTTTTATTTATGAGTTAACTTGCTGATTCCAAATTGGTAGAGGGTGGGCAACAATACAAAAGGTGTTTTCAAAATTTTATTAGAAAGTTATGCGATACTGTATTTCACAAAAAACGAAATGAAGAATAAACGTATTAAGAATTATTATATGAAATTACGTAGTTATGCAGCTACTGGATACACTACCAAAGATGCACCAAAATGTTGCGGTGCGCCTTCTGCGGTCTAAATTATTGGCTATTTGAATATCAGCAAAAAGCTGGGTCAAATCAGGAATTAATGTATTTTGTAAGAAATCCAGGTGCCGACAAAATTACGTCTCGTCTTGTTGATTATTTTCATTAACTGTAGGTCTACCTTGGTTTGGTGCACCCCTCACGTGTCCTAATTCTCTGTATTTTCGCTCTATTCTGCTTACAGTAGATTGTGAAATAAGTTCACTATCTGGGTGCATTTCATGGAATAATCTGCATACCTCTTGTTGAGTCCGCATCATATCGCCAACACCAATCATAATTAAAATTTCAATCCTTTCCCTTTCAGATGAAGGCATTTTCAAAAAACAGTTTTAATATGATACATTTTGAAGCGTCAACAATACAGAATTAAACAAATGGCAAAAAATATTCTCAAACAATGAAAATATACGGTATAGTCGAGAGGCAAAGATCACTAAGATAAAAACTTTTTAACAAAAAATTAAACCGACGAAAAACAGAACTAAAAAGCAAAACATAAAATAAACCTCCTTAGTCCTAATAACTAAGCATCTAAACTAATGTGAGTAACTAATTTTGAGTCGGCGCCAAACAAACAAGCTAGGTAAAGCGTAAAATGATGGCATCGAGATGCACGGTGGCATTCTGATAATTTTTTCGAAGTAATTTAATGATCTTCGTTGATTATTCGTTTGGCGCCGACTCGAAATTAGTTACTACATTAGTTAGAGCTTAGTTATCAAGACTAAAATATTATTATACCCACTTACTTCATTTTATTTTTTGATTTTCAGTTCCGTTTTTCGTCGGTTTAATTTTTTTATTAAAAAGTTTTTATTTTTCAATTTTTTGTGGCTGAAATATACTAATTACTACCTACTAAACTTCTGAATAATTCCAAAATACTTACTTATACCCACCTTACTTCAACTAATAACAGTTAAATAATACGATTATCTACTTCAACTATTTATTGTTATATATTATAAATTATTTTTGATAGTTCTGGTGAGTTCATTTCATCACTTTGTATATAATTCCATCCTTCCATAGAATGTTATTATTGTGACGGATGTAGGAGAACAAAAATAATGACAATAGCGATCTGTCAATGTCAACTACATATGTGTGCCAATGTTCACAAGTGAAAAATCAATCATCCCTATTTTTCTACCCATAGGGGTGGATTAATTCCTTCCGAACCCAAATATGATCAACTATGAGGTATATTCTAGATAATAAAAAAAATCATCCAAATCGGAAAACCCAGTACAAAGTTATGCCTGATAGAATCGATTAACGGATCAAAATTCAGAGGGTGAGCGATAAATATTTTCCATTTTGCTACCCTTAGGAGTGGATTTTTTTCGAATTCAAATGGGACTAACTTTAGAGTATGCCCTATCCAATGAAAAGAGAATAATCGGAATCGGACTCCTCTGTAAAAAGTTATGCGTGGTCATACATAAAAAAAAATATACGCGTCGACTAGAGAACCTCATCCTTTTTGGTTTCGTCGGCTGAAAAATGGATATATACAATGACAATGGCACCCACATCAAATGTTACCTTATAACTTACTCATTTTTCAAATATTGATGTAATAGTGCAATGAAAAATCTTGATAGAAATACCTATTCAATTATAAGGATATGTAAAACATGTCTCATATATCTTCATATAATAGATGGGTGGAAGAGTGAACATTTTTTACACAGGTATATAACATTTATATTCACAATTCTCTGTACCTTTGATGCATCATCTATTTTAAAAAACGTTTTATATATACCCTATTTTCCATTACAAGCAATGCCACTGGAATTGATCCGCTACTGCGAGGAGGACATAAACAACAATGGCGGCCACCATGCATGGGACATTTCGCGCAGCTTGAAACGCATTCTAGTCAGTATATTATAATTACATTTCTATGGGAAAATCACGTGAGGTCCATTGCCAAAAGTGCATCCCAAAAACTTGGTTTTTTGTTTCGTGCCAAGAGCTATTTCACCCCCAGTCAGCTGCTTATGATCTATAAGGCACAGATCCGACCTGTCCTGGAATACTGTTCCCATATTTGGAGTGCGGCACCTAAACATATCCTGAGGCTATTGGATTCTGTCCCAAAAAGGGCAATTCGTCTCGTCGGTGATGCCTCGCTTACAAACTCGCTCACTTGTCTGGAACACCGTAGAAAAGTTGGCGATTTGTCTCTATTTTATAGATATTTTCATGGGCGATGCTCTTCTGAAATATCAACAATCGTTCCTGCTTTGGCAGTCTCTTCGAGAATAACCCGTCAAGTTCAGTCATCACACCCTTCCGTGGTCACTTTGGAGACCTGCAGAACATCACTTTCCAAAGACTCGTTCATCCAACGAACAGCGAGGCTTTGGAACTCATTGCCTAGGGAGGTGTTCCCCGAGGCATACAACCTTCAGAAATGTAAGAAGAACACCAACTCCTACCTTCTTTCCCTTGGTTCCCACGATGTTCTCTGAACATTACAGGATATCCCTTTTCGTGGGAACCAGAACATAAAAAAAAAAAAAAAAAAAAAAAAAAATGAGATTCTAGTCAACATATGGTATGAAGAGATGGCCAACTTTTTTCCGGGACAGATAGCCATAGTTTCAATGAAATAAAGGTTGTATTTTTGGCACTATCAGCTCATAAATATGTTTTCCATTCGCAGATGTCAAACAAATACATAAGAAAATATCTGCAGACACGCGGCACGTGGGCACAAATCATTTGTCAGAGGCAATCAAGAGTTGAAAAGGGAAACATTCTCAATTGAAAATTTTCAACAAATCAATCAAGAGTGTTGTTAATGGACATAGTTCTGTTCGCCGGGCTTCTATCGAATTCAACATTTCACGTAATACCTTGGAGCGTGGAATTGAAACGAAAAACTCTCAAAAGGGAACCATGGGCCCTAGGAGCGTCTTTGGAAGAGAAAATTGAGATCGACTATCACGACATATTATACTTATGCAAAAACGTGGCTTTCCGTTAACCAGAGACGACCTCAGGACCATTGCCAAAAATAAAACACAAATTTAATAATGAAACCGAAAAAACTGGTTACGACTGACTGGCTTGCTTTGTTTTTGAGCCGTCATCCGGAAATTAGTATTCGTAAATCGGAAGGTATCTCCATAGCAACGGCAATGAATCGAAAAGAAGTGGGAGACCATTTAAATTTGTTTGAAGCGACTATGGAGCAACACTCCTTGTTAAGAACTCTCTGTATATTCGTTCTTATTTTATTACTACATGTTTATAATCATGGAAACGAGAGACTTTTGTATGTAATGTCAATGATATCGAATGTCAAATAAACATTCGAATTACAACTCTGAATAAACACAATTTAGTCAATAAAAAAGTGTTTACAGTCCACTAAAAGCAATATTTAACATGGTCCTTCGAGCCGGATCATCCAGTTGAGGTATGTTAGAGAAATATTCCGAAAATTAAGGTAATATTAGCAATCTACAAGTAACCTGTTTCCAAGCAACGACAGCAAGAGTATATCACCAATAGTCAGGAAGCCATTGGATACGATAACAAGATTCAGTATTCAAGAATTCACTGTGAGTCTCTTCCATTTCATTCGTTCCTGCATACAAGTCTGGTTCTTCGAACACGCCTGCTTGACTATATACTTGATTTGAATCGTACTTGCATAAAAACTCATTGAAGTTTATGCCATTTTGATCTTCATATGTCGATTTTGTCATACCATCATTAGTTTAGATCTGGTAAACAACGTTTTCTACAATTCAATAATCAGCAAAGATAACAATTAAAAATTATATAATTCCATTACATTTGTGAATTCGAGCAATATCACCAATTCTTTTCGAACAATACAGTTGCATGTCTGAAATGAATATCAGTGATTTGATTATAAAAAGAGGTCAGCTTAAGGCTTTCAGTACCAGGTTCAAGAAATTTATTGATTCTATTGATTTATCTAATCTGAATGGAAAAGCAAAACCATCGTTTGATCAATTTGACTCGATTCAGTGTGAGATAGAAATCAAATTGGGTGATTCTATAACTGATGCGGAGGAAAAAGAGCGAGATAACTTCGAAAATTCCTATTTTCTCTACATTAGTAAGGCAGAAACTATAATATCCAACTATTCAAAATCTAAAGATGAATCTCCAACAGTGACCACTGGCACCAGCAATGTAGAGAATGCCCTGTCCAATACAAAAATAGGTACAATTTCAAGTTCTATACTCAATAATACTATCTCTTCAAACAATGAATCCATCAATAATAATGTATCTACCAACAGTATTATACAGGGTAACAATGTTTCTGTTGATAATGACAATATACAATCACAAGTTTTGAATATACCATCACAATCAGATATTCATAAAGTAAAGTATCCTGCCATTCGATTCCCAACGTTCGATGGTGCTTACGGCAAATGACTTGAATTCAGAGATGCATTTACAGCCTTGGTTCATGACAATAGAGCAATGAATGACATTGAAAAATTCTATTATTCGAAATCTTCTCTGCAGAATGAAGCAGGAGAAATAATTCAGTCAATTGAAGTTTCTTCAGCCAATTACCAAATAGCTTGGCAGTTGCTGAATGATCGTTTTGAAAATAAAAGATTGATAATTTTTAAAGCTAGACAAAAAAAACAAAAGACTCGAGATGAAAAGTTGCAAAAAAGGAAAGATATTCGAGACCAAAAAGAGAAGGAAAATGGAATTTTCAAGTAGCGAAGAGGATGTAGAAGTTATTCTGGGAAATGACGAAAATGAAAATGGGGATTTTGATGGAAATCTTTGTGTAGGGTGTGGGGAAGACTATAGACAGACTAAAAAAAAATTTACTGGATTGAATGCGTTCATTGCAAGTTGTGGTTACATGAAACTTGCACGTCTTACGGCGATTCCTGTCAAAAATGTGGATAATTCGACAAAAAGAATGAAATGATCCTAAGCTTAAGGAATACCTGATTCATTTTTCTATGGCCATCACTCCCTGAAAGCATGGGAGAGATTGCCATACCACTCATTTTCAAGTTTCTCTTTCTTCAAGTTTTGGTTTTGTTTTTTCCACAATTGATCAAATTATATTGTACTACAGTGTATGATAACTTTGCTTGAGAAATAGATGGTTTCCAAAAAAAATATTCATGGTGTTTTCAACGATTAGAAAAACTATAGCCATCTATCCCGGACTTACCCTATATATATATATATATATATATATATATATATATCTATATATATATATATATATATATTTATATATATATATATCTATATATATATATATATATATATATATATATATCTATATATATATATATATATATATATATATATATATATATATATATATATATATATATATATATATATATATCTACTCCTCATGCGTTTGACGCAAACAAAAATCAAGAATAAGAGAAATCTGTTTCGAATCCAAAAGAACACCATCCGTCTACAGCTAGTTTCATGGTTTCCCAATCATCAGGACGGCCTGTGGTGTCTTTCAAATTCGTATCAGATTTCTTGTAGGTTAATAGCCTTAGGCCAATACAAACATGTGAACAGCATCAGATTATTGATAGTGACACCTATAATCTGTGCGGATGAGGAGTACGACTATTGGTATCGTGGGTAGGCCTATCTGACACATTCGTTGGTGACCTGTTAATATGCACGAAATTTCGTGCTATTGAAATTCCACGATATTAGGATTAAGCTTCACCGCACAGATTATAGGTGTCACTATCAATAATCTGATGCTGTTCACATGTTTGTATTGGCCTAAGGCTATTAACCTACAAGAAATCTGAAACTAATTTGAAAGAGACCACAGGCCGTCCTGTTGATTAAGAAACCATGAAACAGGCTGTAGACGGATGGTGGGCTCTTTTGGATTCGAAACAGATTTCTCTTATTCTCGATATTTGTGTGCGTTAAAGGAGTACGACTATTGGTATCGTGGGTGGGCCTATCTGACACATTTGTTGGTGACCTGTTAATATGCTCGGAATTTCGTGCTATTAAAATTCCACGATATTAGGTTCAAGCTTCACCGCACAGATTATAGGTGTCACTATCAATAATCTGATGCTGTTCACATGTTGGCATTGGCCTGAGGCTATTAACCTACGAGAAATCTGATACGAATTTGAAAGAGACCACAGGCTGTCCTGATGATTGGGAAACCATGAAACAGGCTGTAGACGGATGGTGGGTTCTTTTGAATTCGAAACAGATTTTTCTCATTCTCGATATTTGTTTGCGGTGAACGCATGAGGGGTACGACTATTGGTATCGTGGGGTAGGCCTATCTGACAGATTTGTTGGTGACCTGTTGATATGCACGAAATTTCGTGCTATTAAAATTCCACGATATTAGGTTTAAGCTTCACCGCACAGATTATAGGTGTCACTATCAATAATCTGATGCTGTTCACATGTTTGTATTGGCCTAAGGCTATTAACCTACGAGAAATCTGATACGGATTTGAAAGAGACCACAGGCCGTCCTGATGATTGGGACACCATGAAACAGGCTGAAGACGGATGGTGGGTTCTTTTGGATTCAAAACAGATTTCTCTTATTCTCTCTATTCTATATATATATATATATATATATATATATTGTCGAATCAAATAAAATTTATTTGAATCAAACAAATAAAAGTGTCGTATTTGCACGACAAAATATAATCTCAAAATGAGTAGAATTATTTCTTGGTTTTGGATCAAACTTAATGTTTCAATCAACTGAAACTAGTTTGCATGAACCGAATATCTTATTCGACCAACTCTTTTCATCAACTCTCTTTGGCAGGAATGCTGTTTCAACCAAGTAATATTTTGTTGGATTGAATATCAGATCTACAAAATTTGCTGATTGCTTCAACGCAAATATTAATTTAAACAAGTATTTATGTCGAATTGATGAATTCAATAAAATGTCAATTCAACAAAATAAGCTGATCTCTTCACTAAAAATATTTATTCAAATGATTAATCATTGTGTTAATCCACTGAATTGACATATATGGCAACCCAGCATGAGATCCTACATCAGATATTCAAGACCAGACGTCGCTGTTGACTTTGCTATTTGATAACATTATCTGAGTCAGGGTCAGTTATGCGAAAGCTGCGCCATCTAACGCATATAATTCAAACAATATAATATTAGTCAATCTATTTTCGTTGTTTGATTCAAATGAATATTCTATTTGTGTTGAAACAAATTTTCATTCGAAATGAGTTGGAGATTGTTTCAATAGATGAACATATATTTTCAAATCGAAGGAATGTTAGCATTGCATCGAATATAGCTGTGTTTTGGGGTGAATGTTATTGAGTCGGGTCAAGCCAATAAGAGTGACCAAATAAATTTGGTTGAATCAACAAATCCTTTTTTTCTGTATATTTGTATTAGATAACGCAAATTCATTTTATTGATGTATGTGAATCTTGGAATATTGACCAGCAACGAGATACTAACAATGTTCAAGAAAATACCAGAACTTGTTTACCCAGCTCGCCATGTCACTGAAATCCATAACAAAATGTTTGAGTTTTCCAAATATATATTTTGAATGAAAACAGAACTTATTGACGGGCAAAATGTAAAGCTGAAAGGAAGAATTAATGAGTGGAACATTATCCTTCCCAGCTTTATTCTCTTACATTTTCTTGATTTCTTATCGACGAAGAAAAAATAAATTGTGGCATTTTCGCGGACATAATTGAAAAAGTCTTTAAACGAAACCTGAAAACTACGAACATTACTAACAAGAACCAACTATAAACTAATGAAAATGAAACAAAACAAACATTATAACAATGGTATGATATCAATAATGAAATAGGAACAACGATTCAAACAAGAAAATTCACACATCTGAACACAATACACAATAAATATTCACTAAGGATATTTTTATTTGAAAAAACTGACGTCAAAGTATTACTCCACCTACGCTTTCAGTTCAGTCATCATGAAACAGGAGATGTGACAGAGAAACAACACTAATAGATCAACTCTTGACTAGCACATGTCACGCGTCACGCCTCCATTTTCGCGCATGCGCTGCATTTCATCGTCATGCTTCATTTGTTGCCTTCATCATCAATATTGGTACTTAATGCATCCTATATGGGTCTATCCCAGTGAAAGGGAGAATTTCCTTGGGAACGCTGACAATGTGATTTCTCTTACTTTCGGTGAAAGGTGAATTGCAAACTTTGGGTATCAACGAAAATTTCTTTCTGAATTCGTGTCCGTATCATAACATTAATCCGACATGAAATGTTTCCAAAGAAAATCATAACGGAATTTTCCGTTTTTTTCACCATCCCCTTTGTCGTATGTAGTATTCAATTATCCGATTGGTCTGTACCAATAACGTCCAGTCAGTTTATTGAGAACGATTAGTAGAATATTTTGGGAGTGTTACTACGGTAACCTTGGACAGCCTCCTTTCATTGAATAATATTTTCAAGCCGCCAGTCCGTTTTACGAGTAGATTGTTATTGAAGAAATGCGGGAAATGACTAGAATAAATATGGCATTGTTATTAACAAACTGAATAACTGTCCAGGGCCCAGCTCTCCTCTTCTACTTTCAGGAACATACGGTTATATCACACGATAGTGTACAGGCTGATCATATACCGAGGCGGATCTGGTTAGATTGTCTGTCTTTCAATATATTTAACAACCGGATTTCCGAAAAAAAAAATAGTGTAACTGAAGCTGACATCTATTTGGATTATATGTCAAAAAATAACTGAACCCTGGATACCGTCTCCCTGTCGGAAGGTACCATGGAGTTAATTGCAACGTTCGCCCCGAGAAAATCACATAACACTGTGATAATGGAAGAGAATATGATGGCCAACCGTCATACGTCAATAGGAGAAGAGAAATAAACAAACCAAACTATCATACGTAACTTATTAGGAGGAACAAAGGAGCCGGCTGTCAGTCGTTTGACATTTAACTGGAGGAAAACGCTTTTCTATAAGGGAAATTTATGAAAAGAGTTATCATATAGGGTAGCTCCCGTTTCAATCGAACTCAGGAATAACATTCATTTCTGATCTACAATATGATTGTGATTAACTTTATTTTCTGTGGTATATACTCAGACTCATGGTACACCCTCCTTTTCTCCTTTGTTTCTCTAGCTTTATTTCTGAAATTGGAAACATTGAATATGCTCACTAGAAGGCACTTTCTGATATATTTGAAAAAATATAACTTCCAGTTTTTCCGGAAATGACATCAACTTTCGATTTTCAAATAGGACACCCTGAATATTATTACATTTTTGAAATCTTCGTAATTATCTGAATTTAACGATACCTCATAGTTGATATTTCATTTGTCAGAATACCCATTTTATTTTTCGCTCTTGAGAGCCATGAACTCTCTAAAATCATTCTAAATTATCCAAATAATTCTACACCATCGCATTTTCGATTGAAATAGTATTATGTTTGGAAATATTCGCCAAAAAAGTAAAACAAAACGTTTTTCACTCGAAACTCAATTTTCTCAAATGATACCATAATGGTACTCTGACGTCATTCGAAAGTACCATCGATGGGGTATCCATCCATCTTTCTGTGTATAACCAATACGAACATAATAATGAAATTGAAAAAAGTTTAAGTATAATCTCGGTTCAATAGCAATAATTTATCAAGGTGGCTATGGAACACAAATCACATGTTGACGTGTCGTTGATCTGTAATTGTCAGTTAGTCACAGAATACATTGTTGAATTGATCGCATTGATGATAGAAATGAATCAAGAATGCCACCAGTTTTTGACATAAACGAAAAAGTAGATATGCTGTTAATTTATGGGGAATGTCGGCCAAATGCAGTTGTTGCTCAACTGCTGTACACGGAAAGATACCTCGAACGACAATGTCCAGCTCGAAATTACTTCAAGCGTCTTGAAGAGCAGTCCAGAAGAGAGCCTGATAATAATGTTGGTGAGGAACATAATATTGTTTCTGAAGATATGGAGATAAATGTTCTCATGAGAGTGGAAATCGATAATACAGCATATCTTAGGGAGATAGCGTCCGAGTTGGATACCAGTCGTGAAAGTGTCAAAAGGATGTTGAAAAAACATAAGTATCGATCTTATAAATGTCAAATACATCAACATTCGTACGAAAACGATAGTATAAGGAGGATGGAATATTGCAGCCAAATAATGTACAGCCAAATAATAAGTTACTGAAAACAATTGTATTCTCCGATGAAACAAGATTCAGCAATCTTGGTTTATTTAATAAACAAAATACTTGTTATTGGACGCAAGAGAATCAGATTTTAATAAGGCAGAGGAATTTCCAAGAACTTTTTGGGTTTAATGTTTGGCTAGGAGTATTTGGAGATCGAATAATTGGTCCCAAAATATTTGATGGACCTTTGAATGGTGGTAGATACCTGAGTATTCTCAGAAATGAAATTGAAGATTATTTAGAAGATTTTCCGCTGAATCCGGAAAATCACTGTTTTTTTCAGCAGGATGATGCACCTCCGCACAATAGGATAGTGACGCATTACCTTCGTGACCGATTTGGGAAATTGTGGATCGGAACACATGGTCCTGTGAGGTGGCCTGCAAGTTCACCTGACTTGACCCCTTTTTTTATTTGGGGTCATTTGAAAAATATCGTTTACAAAACATACCCAACGACCCGCGATGACCTCAAATTACGAGTTAGACAAGCCATTCGAAGTATAACGCCTCAACAATTGAACAATGCTATTCGAAATACCGTGAAACGAGCTCGAAAATGTTTGCATGTTGGTGGTGGCATTTCAAACAACTATTACATTTTTCTTTAATTTGTTTCATTATTAATTAAATTGTGAGAAAATAACTAATTGTTATTCCTTCGATTACATTGCCATTTGAACCTAGGCTTTCAGCCTTCTAGCTTCAGGAGCTCCATCGGTTTAATGAAAAATTGACCAGATCTCCCTGAAATAACTTATTTCTATCATCAATGCGATAATGTTTTCAGTGACTAACTGGCAATTACAGATTATCGAATCGTCAAAATGTGATTTGTGTTCCATAGTCACCTTGATAAAATATTGTAATTTTCCAAATATGTCAAAAAGTGCCGTCCAGTGAGCATATTCAATATTAAAAATTTCAGAAATATACTTAGCTAGAGAAACAAAGGAGAAAAGGGGGGTTACCATGAGTCTGTGTCCCACGGTATAAGACAAATGAAATAATACTCAAAACACAGACTGGAATAACATCAATATGCATGTGCTAGTAGTCACCGTAGGCAGGCTCATAGGGAGCTCAGTCAACTAGACTTTTGTGTTTTGGAAAAGAGATAGACGCGGAGATCGTACGAAAACATATATGAGTCAGTGGAAAAATGGTGTATTGAATCAGAACAAAGATGTTATTTACAACCTTCTACAATTCTCTGGCTTTCTCCTGAAACTAAATTAATCAACAACATTTTTTTAAATTTTAGTTTCAAATAACCATAATTCTAGCAACTTTGTGAACTCAACAGACCATGCATGAGCTTACTGGAATGTTCTGGTTCTGACCCAAAGTTAGAGCTCATACTTGATATGATAATATTGAATAGTTCGAATGTTAGGAATGGATGTAATTGCCAGACGTAGTGAATGCCTGAAATGGCGGAATGTTATTACTACTGAGAATTATTATTGTTTGCTGTTTGATTCTCCTACCTTATCTGAGTAAACCGATCTCTAGTTCGATATACACAAATACACGGATTTCCACAGTAATATGATATATGAAATTCCTCTGTTGTAGTAAATGCCTCGGAGAAAAACAGTGAGCAGTAGTTTCCAGGAAAATCGACTACATCTTTTCAAATATTTATTCTGATCAATATTATAACGAAAATGAGTTTTCTCATTGAAAAACGAGAATTTTCAGTTACTACTGGATGGATTCTGGAATATTCTTCACTCCCGATTATTCAGTGCGAATTGGCATAGACTATGTTTGATTTTTATGATTGGTTGTGAAAATAAAACCGTAATGAACAGCAAGATTCCGACAACAGAACAAAAAGTCTTTTATTCTCTTCAAGATTCCGACAACAGAACGAATTGTTTTTTCCATCTACCATCCAATCGATATAATTCTTACCATATCTAGGTTTCTAGCCCAAACGTGTTTTATATGGTTTTCGTTACCGATTATTATGGAATTATTTAGTTTCATACACAAACAGCATCTTTGCGAAGCAATTAGGGAAAAATGAAAATAATATTTGTTGAAAATTAAATGCATAAAATATATCCCTGTCGCCATGTTTTTGTATGAAGAACTGTTTCCATGATTTCCAGTCACTGCTAAGAGTATCATAATGGATTACCAGAAAAATTAACCATGCCTAAACATTACCACAACGATGTTTACTATACACGTCAACTAAATTTATATTAAACAATTAGTTTCAACGTTCATATTTTCATAATTTAAGATCTGTATTTTACACCTACGATCTGTTGCTACGAAATGAGCTCAAGAAGTCTGTTCCATGCTTTTAACATCCTGCATGGAAGTAATAAAAGAGCTCGCAATTTTTTGAGATTCCTTTAAGGGACAAAATAAGAATTTTACTGTTATTCCATTCCCTCATCACCTGTTTATCAAAAATTTCGTTTTGATATTGTGAAAGTGATATTCCCGATCAGGGGGCATTCCTTGAGTGCGTTCGAAACATGAGCCTTGTGATGCCGTAAGATTGTAGTGGAGTAATATTATATTTTAGCTTCAGAAAGTTAGGGGAACTGCGGTTACTTTTAACTGTACATTAGTTCTGATGTTGGGAACAACATATAGAAAAGTTAACATCCGCAAAGGTGTGTGCTTAATTCATTATTCAACAAATAAATTGCAAAGTTACATTGTTTATTGAATTAAAACTATTATTTTTTGAAAATCATTGATAATGCCATTCGAAAAAATGGCAGATTTAACGTTGAAGAAGTATTTGAAGTTTTTGTTTAAAATGAAAATGGTAAGCTGCAGATTTTTTTTTCTAACGTACGAAAATGTAAGGCAGCGACACTGAAATGCATCACTCGAGGAGCACGTATCCACGAGCGCGCTTCACTTAATTTGTTATAACTTCTGGTCTAACTGATCAAACTGAGCTACCAAAGATTTATTGAAAGGAAAAAGGTACATAACGAGGTGACAGTTTTCAAATGTGAAAAAAATATAGGCCTAGTACATATATGAAATTACGTCAAAGTAGAATTTTTATAAAATCAATTAAATGTGCCATTCTTTAAATTTTCAAGATAAAAATCTGAAATTTCCACAGTTCCTCCCAAAATGACACTCAAGAAGAAGTGGTAACGCAAAAAAATCTTAAAATTTTATTTAAAAAAATACAGTGCTCAAAATATTAGATAATTTCAAAAAATAAAAAATTAAATTTTTAGGCCATGCTTCAAAAACCAAAACTCTAGTTGAATTTTTCAAAGCACTTTCTGAAGCTTGTAATCTGTCTTCAAGAAGGATTGGTTGGTTTCATTAAAAAAATTGAATTAATAATAAAATTTCGCCAGTAAACAAAAAATAAACAAATGTTTTTCCAAAATCCTTGAAATTTGTTGTTGAATGAACTTTGATAACGTTCATAGAGAAAAAAAAAAGCTTACCTAACCAACATATATTTATATTACGACGTCAAACAAGGTATACGCAGTTCGAAAATTGTTTTTTCTTTGCTAATATATATATAGTTTTTCTTTGCTAATATATATATATATATATATATATATATATATATATAAATTGTATAAAATACCAAAATATTAGTTTTTTTAGTAAATTACGAAATGTCAATTTTTATAAATGAGTCCCTGCTTAGAATTCTTGTTTATAATAGAAATATAAGTTTATCCTCCGAAGTACTTTAAATTGGATCGGAAATATCATGATTGAGAGAGATAGAACACGAGACAACAGTTGATCGGTAAGTTTTGCTCACCTGACGTTCTACTAGTAGAGTAATTTTAGATTTTAGCTTTTAGAAGTTGAGGGATGGTGTAAATTTTCCTGTTCATTAATGATGATGTTGGGAACAACATATAAACAGTTAAAGCTCAATTAGTTATTCAACAAATAAGTTGCCAAATTACATTATATATAAAAAAATAAAAATAACCAATGGTGCCCCTCGCAGAAATGAAAAATTTTACATAAAAAAGTATAAACAATCTTCTTTAAAATAAAATCTGCAAGCTGCAGAATTTGTTTGCTAACGTGCAGAAATGTGAGGCGGCGATTCTGAAGTAGCGCTGGGAAGCTAAATTTGTTATAACTTGTGATCTAAGGATCAAATCCAATGTTACTGAAGAAGAAAATGCAGTAACGTGGAGTCATGTTTTTAAACGTGAAAAGGAATATGTATAGGAACAGTACGTATATAAAAGTACGTCAAAGCAGAACTCTGTCTCAAATCAATTGAAAATCTTATTTTTTTCTTAATTTCAACATAATCATCTGAAATTACCACGGATTACTCTCAAAATGTTAAATAAAAAAAAAGGGCAGTAAAAAAAAATAAAAAATACATGTCAAAATATTGAATAATTTAAAAAATACAAATTTCAATTTTTTACCAATGTTTAAAGACCAAAAACTCTAGTTTATAATATGATATAAACATTTCCATACATATATTGGCAAACTATGAGTCGTCTGATAGAGCTTCATTAGCTCCACAACTTTTACCCGAAAAGGTTCTCTCCGAGATGTACACATAAATAAAAAATAGCTGTAAATTATCATTGATGAAATCTACCTTCACGACTGGCCACGTCATCTCGTTCTTAATATAAAATTCTTGTTCAGAGACCTCAAAAACTTCTATAGCATCAATTTTATAGCTTATAGCTTTTTTCTGCAAGTCATTTCTGAATAATATAAGGAGGTTTTGAGAAAATCCATGGAGTCCTCCAGGATTCTGAAATAATTTTAAGATATTTTTACTCCACTATTGGAGAAACGGAATGAGGAAATGCCGAGTGAAAGCTATACCAATTGAAGTAATCGATTGTGGCAAAAATTCTGATTTTGTAAAATGGAGTACGTTCTAATCGCCGCTTTATCCAATTAAGTGTCCCTTCATACAAATACGCTTCAATGGGACCATATACTAGTTCTAAATCCGCAAAAAAAAATCCCAATTGTAGCCTGAGAAAAAAGAAGCCAGGAGAACGGAAAAAAGAAGAGGAAATGTTTATACCAATCAATAGATATTTTATCGTGACAAAAACCGACTGCGCCATCATACGAAAAACGGTCCGTAGTTATATTCAGTTATGTTTTTTACTCGCAAGTGTCATTCCTAATCTGTTATAAACATTTGAATGCAAAAAATATCTGTTTTTGTTTTCTGTTGTAACATGAAAACTAATAAAGCAATTAAGATCAAAAAGCATAGAAAATGAGCCTTAACACGACTCGATCGGATAATTAGTAACGGAGAAAAACTGGAAAAACCGGAAAAAATTAGCGTTTAAAAAAAATTCATTACTCCGCTACTTTTTGAGATGCAGTGCAAACTTTTCACGACATAGTAGTGATTGATTTGTTGAAAATATGAACAGGATGTTCATCAAATCAGATGTGGAATCATCTGCAACTAAAAGAAAAACTTTGGTTACTATCTTCCATCGTCAAGATAACCTCTTGTGGGGTATTCATGTTGAAAAGGGAAAACATTCTCAATTTAATATTGAATAGAAAGATTTTTCTGTAAATTGAAAAATACACGATAAAAATGAAGTTATTTTTTGTGAATGTCTGATAGAAAACAACTACTTTCCCGGCTAGAGCCACGCTGGACATTGAGCTACATCTGCTAGATATTCTGGAGAGACCCTAACTAAAAAGAAAAGCAGAAATCTGAAGTTGAAAATTTGGATTTTCATTCAGATAGTTATTTGATTTTCTTTTCCAGTCTTAATTGAGAACTCATGAAGATGAATGAGGCAGAGAAGAAAGTTTTCCAAAAGAGAGTACTCACCAGAAATTATTCGTAGCATTGACGCAAGAGAAGCATCGCATTCACTTGGTCTTCAATACATTTTTGTCGACGAAAATCTATTTCACGCTTCCACGATCATCAGGAAGACCGGAAGAAATGGAAAACACATTTTCGAAAAGCAATCTCACTTTGCGAAGATGGAAAAAGTTAGAATCATTTCTTTTGGAGAGACATTTAGAAATTAGTGTTTATTGACATTAAAACCTGTCATGGGGTATGATAGATTGATTTGTTGAAAATATGAACAGGATGTCCATAAAATCAGATGTGGAATCATCTGCGACTGAAAGATAAACAGTCGCAGATGATTCCGCATCTGATTTTATGAACATCCTGTTCATATTTTCCACAAATCAATCTATCATACTCCATGACAGGTTTTAATGTCAAAAAACACTAATTTCAAGGTGCCTCTCCAAAAGAAATGATTCAATTTTTTTCCATCTTTGCAAAGTGAGATTGCTTCTTGAAAATGTGTTTCCCATTTCTTCCGGTCTTCCCGATGATCGTGGAAGCGTGAAATAGATTTTCGTCGACGAACATGTATTGTAGACCTAGTGAATGCGATGCTTCTCTTGCGTCAATGTTACGAATAATTTCTGGTGAGTACTCTCTATGGAATACATTTTTCTTTGCCCCATTCATCTTTATGAGTTCCTAATTAAGACTGGAATAGAAAGTCAAATAACTATCTGAATGAAAATGCAAATTGTCGCGTTCAGATTTTTCCTTTTCTTTTCAGTTAGGGTCTTTTCAGAATATCTAGCAGATGTAGTTCAATGTCCAGCGTGGCTTTAGCCAGGGAAGTAGTTGTTTTCTGTTAGTCATTAACAAAAATAACTTCTTTTTTATCGTGGATTTTTCAATTCACAGAAAAATCTTTCTATTCAATATTCAATTGAGAATGTTTTCCCCTTTCCAATAGTAGTGATTGATATGTACTTTGTGTGTGAGAAATTGAGGCGCTGTCGGATCATTAGTTTTGGCATAATTGCAATTGCATTTTTTAACCACTTCATTGCAGCAAACCTGGATGCTCCATAGGACGTTCCGATTTCTATTTCTCTAGGAGATTTTGAAGAAGTTTATACTACAATTGTACATTCCATTTTGCGTTTAAATTGGGAATAGGTGAAATTAAACCAAACCAAGCACTATACTTCTACTCTCAAATATTTCTGAAAAATCTAAATCGGACCACCTATGGAGCATCCATGTCTGCTGCAATAAAGTGCGTTCAAAAATTCAGATTGCAATTATACCAAAACTAATGATCCGACAGCGCCTCAATTTCTCACAAACAAAGTACATATCAATTACTACTTTGCCGTGCACTGCATTTCAAAAAGTGGCGGAGTAATAAACTTTTTTAAGAACGCTGATTTTTTCTGATTTTTCCAGTTTTTCTCCGTTACTAATAATCCGATCGAGTGTTGCTAAGGCTCATTTTCTTTGCATTTTGATTCTCTATAACTTGTCCATTGAAGGCATTCAGATTTCTCCATTAGTTTTCATGTTTGCATTCGAATGTTCATAACAAATTCAGCAATGACACTAACGAGTAGGAAAAAACAAGATATAATAACGGACCGCTTTATATGATGGATAGTCGATTTTCTGGTAGTATTTTTGTCACAGAATCACTTGAGCAGAAAATCTTAATGATTGGTCTATAAAGAAAACTGCACCAGGGTGCAATCCCTGTCGAAATGAAAGGATTTGCAAGATCTGACCGCCTTCCTTGAGAGGGCAAAAGCAATTGAAATTTGTCGATCAACAAGCAGAAAGCGATGATGAATATATCGATGACCTACCAACATATGTCTAATTCAGGGGAAAGTGGCATCAGTCCAGGGTTAAACATTTTTTTTCTTCTTATGTCATTGGTTTTAAAAGAGGATGTTTGTATTTCTGTAAACATAAGAAAAATTTACATGTTTCTAACCTTTAGAGGTTTATTCTCAGTCGTAGATAGAGCTGTAGTACCCTGTACAACTGAACTCAATTTCGTTACATATTTCGATCAGCGGATATTTCCGAGAATACGATTGGAAATACATTGCGATAATTATTTCCAATCGTATGCTAAAAAATATTCGCTCATCGAAATATGTAACGAAATCAGTTCAGTTGTACAGGGTACTACATCGTTCTCTTCACCCCGGGAAAAACCTGATGCAGAAAATATTGATTTCTGTCTCAGTTTTGGACTAGCCCCTGAAGATGGCCCCATCCTCTATTTTGGAACTTGGTTGTCTCGAGCTCCTGCCATCGGTAATCCCCAATTTCATGGCCCTGCTCTCCTTGGAATCTTTTCCCAAAATTTTGCGATCCAGGTTTGCGTTCTCCTGGGGCCTCTCCTGCCCTAAATAAAATCGAGCTTATCAGAAAGAAACATTTGCGAACAATTTCCAATTATATGGATGTTTGCATGGATTGTCAGGTGAATATCATCCAACGTTCTGCGTGGTATTTGCTAGGAAAGGGTTGTTTTTCGCCTGTCGGTCTACCTTTTGTGAAGACGACTTTGGGTGCTTTATGCATTTCATTTCTTATTTTATCTCCTTCATATGGCTTTTTTTTTCATTATAATTAAATTGTTCCAATGTAGTCGTGAACTAACAAAACTTCTTTTATTTATATTATAGCTCTGAAGAAGCGTGGAATACACTCGCGAAACATTAGCGAAGACGTAGAATATTTTTTTTTGTTCAACACCCTGCAATCGCTCGAATGTAACTATTGTGGTTTCTCTCGTATTGTCGCACTATCCACGACTGAGGATGAACCTCTGAATGTTTGAAACAAGTATCACTAATAATATTGGGAATAACCATCTGGGACCCATCAAACTTGTGGAGATGACTTCGTGCTTTTCTTTCGGATATGTATATGTTTCTGTTATTTTTTTATAATAATTATGTTTCACTAAAAAAATAATAATTATGTTTCACTAAAAGATAATAATTGTGACTTTTTTCTTTGAATGTACCGTTCTGATGAGTAAATGAATTATTATTCTCTAGAAATCCGCTCTGGTGGACTATGATCGTTTTTCCCCTGAACCCTTCATTGGTTTTTTCTTGTCTTCATGTTGAAACAAAGGAAACAAATAATTTGAGTTTCTGCCAATCTTCTGTTTGTTTCAGTAATAACAAAACTCGATATCTTTAGCGCCATTAATTTGCATCATCACATTTGAACCAAAATTTGCATATTTGAATCCCTCCTATAGTGAAATTGTATGGAATTCATGAATTGGTTCAGTGAACGTGCTCGTGGAAATGAAAATGGTAATAATAACGAATGAACTGAAATCAATTAATATTATCCGTGCCGACGACAAAACACTGATGGATTGTCCACCGCTGGTTTAGAATGAGTTACTAAAAGCTTTTTCTACTGGACTTTCCATTGAAGAGAGCGCGTAAAATATATTGGCAATTTTTCGTTTTTGATTTCGTCTGCACAAATCATTACCCAAATAGTGCAAAATTCGCTGCACTCAACTGAAATAACATCAACTACAACCGCTGTAGCGATGAAACTACAATAATAAAAAAAGCATATACAGTACGGACGTGGAAAGTCCTTCCCCCTTTGATTTTTCTAATGGGTTGTTATTTTTCGAACATTAATATGTTAGATCATTATCACGATTTTTTGCGAAACTTATTTTTTATGTCATCATCCGCACAAGCGTGACGTCATTTGGGGAAAAAGCGAAGGATTCCGATTTTGTAACCCATGGTGCATCCCATTTCAATGTTTGCAAAGTTTTGGGAAAGATATGGGCATTCGGATCTTGATAAATTGATGAGATTGAACATGGATATACTTTCAAACATCCACAATGGAGTATCACTTGCCTTCCTTAACATTTTTTTTAGATAATGAATTAATCGAAATAGTTGCAGATGGCACAATAATCACTTTGGATTGAGATATTCAATGACACAAAATGACGTCTCATAAGAAAAACCTATTACTAAATATTTATTATTCATTATATATTATCGATTATGTATTTATTATGGTCTCAATAACTCTTCAGAATGTTTTCCCATGACTTGACAAAGAAATCGTCTAACTCGCTTACATTTTGAAATATTTGCACACTTCTTGTGCGATTTTTCAATACATTGATTGCCGAGAGCAATATCTTTTAATAAAAAAGGAATTCTCATGAATATGGGACCAATTATATTGTTATCTGAAATACATTTTTGAATACCGAGTATGCTCTTTTCCAGTAAAACGTGAATAAATACCGCTCCAGTATTGAACAATACATAAGAACTGACATAAGATCAATGCACAGACCAAACCGCTGGACATGAGGAGCTGAAATTTTGATAGCGTATTCCTATGTTAACGTAGGTAACAACGATATTCCATCCCTTTCCATTTCAGGGTTTTTGGAAAATCAACTCAGGAGGGCTCAAAAGTGGGTTGAGAGTTTGTATAGGAGTACCGTTGGTTTTTAAAAAAATTTGGTATTTGAGGACTTTGATACAGACAAATAAATATATATTTCAGTATTTTTGGAAATTCAACCCCTGAAGAAGTGAAATCGGGGGTTGAATGGGGATTGGAAGTTTGTATGGAGGTTCCGTTAGTTTTTATGTTAGGGTCATTATCCTCGTCAAAATCATAAATAGGGTAGGGAAGACAACTCCTTCAATACACGAAGCTCAAATTTTTTAGAATCACCAATGAATCACTGAACCATACCACCGAAACCAAACAGTCAAAAGATTACCCGAATCACAATCACAACCCATCTACAGAGTGGCCACTTTTTTAATGGGATTGTATTGATAACTTTTAAACCATAAGAGTTAGAAGGTCGGTCAAATGGAGAAAAAGTTACATTCATAGAAGCATTGTCAAGCAGTTCAGACAAATCGAGATCATCAGGGCCGGTTATTGAGATATCATAAGAAAAGTAAATTCTGTCATTTTGATTTTTCTTTTTTTCCCACTTTATTTCGAATATTATCAAGAAATATAACAGGAATTTTTTATTCGACAGTAAATTATCTTCAATTTGACATAATCAGATTTTGTATCCAACGTTTCGTACGCTCTGCGCCACCCTCAACCTCATTTTTTTCAATACGGACCTGCATATTTTATGACACTTTTCGAAATAACTTTTAACGCTGAATTCAATGATATATCATACAATGTCATCAAAGTTGATTTTCGGGTGATTTTGATCTGTATTACATTTAGGTACCTTTAGTTTAATTAACAACATGCAATACATTTCGATAAGAAAATAATTACTCATCTTCAACTGAATGTTGTAAAATCAAAGCAAGAAACAAGTAATAATTATTTACAAATTTCAAGAGGTGAAAAACCTAATTCGTAATAATTAAACGAAACTATCATTTAATGAAAGAAAAATCAAATGATTATTCGAAAGTAAATGATGAACATCAATGAAGTAAGTGTTCGAAATGTCCACCATTTTGTAAAATACACTTTGCGGTTCTGGAACCCATACTTCTTATACATTTGCTTATTTCGTCTACTTGAATACCTTCCAATACATTCTCAATCTTCTCGCGAAAAATCTCTATTGTCGGGTTCGTAGTATCATAAATTTTATTTTTGAGATATCCCCACAAATAAAAATCCAGCGGATTCAAATCCGGAGATCTGGCAGGCCATGCTACTGGACCTCTTGTTCTCCAATCCATGAATCGGGAAAAGTTCGATTTAGATAGTCTGTGACTATTCTTGAGTTGTGTGGACCACATCCGTCTTGTTGGAACCATGGAATATCACGCCGATACCGTATAGGAATATCATCCAACATTTCTTCTATAATTTCTACATATTTTGCTCCGGTTAGGTTGCCGTCAATAAAATAGGGTCCCAGTAATTTATTATTCAACAAACCGCACCATATGTTCAAAGAAAAACGATATTGATGTCTAACTTCATGAATTAAGTGAGGATTTTCTGTGGCATAAAAATGTTCGTTCCTTCGATTGAACATGTCAAAATTTGTGAATGTCGTTTCGTCTCCCCAAATGATATTGTGCGCAAAATTGTTGTTATTCCGCACCTTCCGTTGAAACCAATTACAGAATTGCAACATTCTCTCAGGATCATTGCGATATAGTTTTTGCACGGCTTGGTATTTATAGTCATGGTATCCGTGTCTCTTGAGTATTTTATTAACAGCACTTTTTGATAAATTGCATTCACTGGCCATAGTTCTCGATCCTATTCCTGGATTCATTCGAATTTAGGCCAGAACATTGATGTCATTGATAGGCTCGTTTCGCCGTACATAAGGACCTCTAGGTTTGATGAATGAATTATTTGCAAGTAACGTTGTAGATAAACGTCGAAACATCTTAATATTTGGTGTTGTTCTTTCAGGATATAATTCACCATAACTTTGTTGTGCTTTGAACGAATTTCTATCTAGTTTTATGTACACTTCGTACATATCTCTCTTCTCTTCATTTGTGTATCTTTGCATATCGAATAAGTTAAATTGAAATTACTCAGAAAAGTATTTAATGACAAGTTCTTGTGACACAATAATAAACGAAGTGACAAATAATATGACATTTCTTGTTATGTTCTTTTTTATCCACGGCCTACTACTTGAAAATAATACATTCAATAAACCTAGAGTTGTGTGTATGTAAGAAAAAACAAGTCTATCAACGAAATCAATGTTCTGACCCAAATTCAATTGAACCCAGAAAAAAAATCGAGAACTGTGGCCAGTGAATGCAATTTATCAAAAACTGCTGTTAATAAAATAGTCAAGAGACGCGAATACAATGATTTTAAATTAATCGAAATAAAGTTCGATTCTGTATTTGTTTCAACGGAACAAATGACAAATCCAACAATAATTCCTCGCGAGAAGATTGAGAATGTATTGGAAGGTATTCAAGGAGACGAAATAAGCAAATGTATAAGAAGTACCTATGGGTTCCAGAACCGCAAAGTGCATTTTACAAAATGGTGGACATTTCAAACACTTACTTCATTGATGTTTATCATTTACTTTCGAATAATCATTTGATTTTTCTTTCATTAAATGATAGTTTCGTTTAATTATTATGAATTAGGTTTTTAATTTTTCACCTCTTGAAATTTGTAAATAATTATTACTTGTTTCTTGCTTTGATTCTGTTACGTTCCATTCAGTTGAAGATGAGTAAGTTGATTTTCTTATCGAAATGTATTGCATGTTGTTAATTAAACTAAAGGTACCTAAATGTTATACAGATCCGACCCAAAGAAATTTGGATAAGGGTCAAAATTACCTGAAAATCAACTTTGAATGACATTGTATGATATATCGTTGAATTTAGCGTTGAAAGTTATTTCGAAAAGTGTCATAAAATATGCAGGTCCGTATTGAAAAAAATGACGATGAGGGTGGCCCAGAGCGTACGAAACGTTGGATACAAAATCTGATTATGTCAAATTGAGGATAATTTACTGTCGAATAAAAAACTCCCGTGACATTTTTCGATAATATTCGAAATAAAGTGGGAAAAAAAGAAAAATCAAAATGATATAATTTACTTTTCTTATTATATCCCAATAACCGGCCCTGATAATCTCGATTTGTTTGAACTGCTTGACAGTGCTTCTATGAATGCAACTTTTTCTCCATTTGACCGACCTTCTAACTCTTAGAGCGTTTTCACACACACCGGCAAAACCGGTGCCGGTGCCGTGCCGGTGCTGGTACTGGTTCCGGACCTGACAACAGCGTATTTCACACAGCCCGGCATATCGGTGCCGTTATCTGTATTAGTATACGTTGAACAGTGCAGGAATAAAGATGTGTGCTGTTACTGCTGTCAACAGACGTTATCTTCTAGGGTTATTGTATCTTAGGAGAAAATTCCGAATAAGCAAATATAAAAGACAACACTGGGTACATCCCCTGTTGACTGTGAGATACTGAGAAGGTTCCTTTTACACGCTCTATGAAAAACTGAGGGAGGACAACTTCAAATTCTTCAATTACTTCAGAATGAGTACAGATACATTTGATTTTCTGGTGGAAAGACTAGACAATAACATCAGGATACTCCAATGAGAGCATGTATCCCTCCGTACAAATGTACGATCAAATATAAAATACTCTGTCGCTATGGAGAGAACAACGATACTAAGCGATATAAACAAAATACGCATCAAAATACTCTCCGTTATCGACATGTCAGAACAGGTGTGTGTGGACAAACGTACATAAGAAATCACAGCAACCGACAAATCAGAGACCGATCCGTCTTCCGATTGTCGAGATCCCCGCCGGCTGCATAAATCAGAATCGGCAGCCGTACCGGCCAAATAGGTCGGACCGGGCATGTGAAAATTATGATTGATTACTTGCATTAGTGCCGGCTACCGCCCTGATATCCGAGTTTTGACCGAGTTTGTGAAAACGCTCTTATGGTTTAAAAGTTACCAATACAATCCCATTAAAAAAGTGGCCACTCTGTATACCTCATGGTCGTTCGGAACTCGGACACAAGGAAGAATCTATCGCTGTTCTTCATTTAAACATACAGTGCATTATAAACAAAATACTGGACATAGAGAGATTTTCCATGCATATAGGGGAAGATCTAGATTGTCATGAATTGAATCAAATTACAAGTCTTTCTGTTGAGAAAATTTGTGAATTGGCAAAATGTTATGTAAGAATTCAAACTTATTCGTAATTACAATTTATAGATCACCTGCAACGAACAATATTGAACAATTTTCAAAAATATTATCAAAGCACTTGAATATGTCGAGTTCTACAATAAGAATACTACAAAAAAAGCTTTGTGCTGGAGACTTCAATGTAAATTTCTTAGACAATAGAGATAACAGGAAAGACAAAATTAAACAAATATTCCTAATGTTTGGTATGAAACAGGTTGTTTATGAGAATACCAGAGTACAAAACAATGAAGGTAGTTGCCTGGACAATTATTTTGTCAACTTCGAATATTCTACGATATCCACTCTAGAACTAGGTTTGTCTGATCATAATGGCCAATTATTAATTTCTCCAGGGATTTCCAACTCACTGTCATCCTACTAGCAATAAAAGTTAATCAGGATAAAATTGACACGTTTCTAAATTTTTAAGTAAGGAAAATTGGGTGGAAGTATATGATTCCACATCGGCACAAGACAAATACATAAATTTTCATAATACATTATTATGTAATCACGATATATCTTTTTCAGTATCCCCTAGTAATAAGAAATATAAAACAAAGAATTGGATCACAGATGAAGTAATAACAGCTAAAAATAATCTTCTTTTTCTCCATACATTCTCTAAACAACATCCAACTATAGAAGATAATGAAATTTACACAGATTTCAAAAAAAACATACAATCGAATCTCAATATCTGCCAAGAAAGCTTGCAATGACAAATCATTACAAGAATCAAAAGATTATAATAAAAAGGTATGGCAAATTATAAATCGTGAAACAGGAAGAAAAAAAAACTTCTTAACAAAAAATTAAACCGACGAAAAAATCAACTGAAAAGCAAAAAATAAAATAAACCTTCTTAGTCTGAATGATAATTGAACTCCTAAACTGATGTAAGTAACTGATTTTGAGTCGGCGCGAAACAAACAATTATCGAAGATCATTATCTATGAAAGAAGTCATCAAAACGCAGCCGTGCATCTCGCTGCCATCATTTTCCCTTCACCTAATTCAATTGCTAGTTTGTTTGGCGCCGACTCAAAATCAGTTACTTACATTAGTTTAGGAGCTCAATTATCATTTAGACTAAGAGGGTTTATTTTATTTTTTGCTTTTCAGTTGATTTTTTCGTCGGTTTAATTTTTTGTTAAAAAGTTTTTATTTTTTACTTTTCAGTTTTGTATTTCGTTGGTTTAATTTTTTGTTAAAAAGTTTTTATTTTTCAATTTTTTGTGGCTAAAATCTACCAATTACTACCTACTTGTTTTTTGATTACTTCCAAAATACTTACTTACCCACCTTACTTCAACTATTACCAGTTAAATAATATGATTATCTACTCTTACTATTTGTTGTAATATAATTTATTTTTGTTGTTCTGGTTAGTTCATTCCATTACTTTGTATATCATTTCATCCTCTCAAAAAATATACTGATTTTGACGATGTGAAACAAGAATAATGTCAGTAGCGATATGTCATTGTCAACTACGTATGTGTGTGCCAGTGTTCAATTATCCCCTATTTTTCTACCCGTAAGGGTGGCTAATTCCTTCCGAAATCCAAATATAAGGTATACCCAATCTATTGAAAGAAGAATCATCCGAATCGAAGAACCCAGTACAAAGTTATGCCTGATAGAATCGGTTAACGGACCAGAATTCAGAGGGTGAGTGATCAATATCCTTCATTTCGCTACCCTTAGGGGTGGATTTCATCTTTTAAATTCAAATGGGACCAAATTCGAAGTACACCCTATCCACACAAAAAGACGTATCGGAATCGGACGCCTCAGTAAAAAGTTATGCGTGATCATACATAAAAAAATATGATGGAAGAACATAAAATATACGGGTCGAATATAGAACCGCTCCTTTATGGTTTGATAGTTCAGCCTGCTGACTTCTCAGTAGATGACCTAAATGATCATTTTGTAAGTGATGCGACAAGAGCTGTTCTATAATTGGACAAAACTGATATTAGTGCCGAATCCTCATTGGATAATCTGAAAAGGAATTTCATCAATTCTTTCCATACCAACTACACCTGATGATATCATAGTACTCATTATGGGTCTCAAGAATAAAAATTCTAAAGACATATTTGGAATATCTACGTTTGTTTTGGAAAAATATGTGAATTTTTTAATGGATCCATTATGTAATATAATATACAGTTGTCTAGAACAAGGCAATTTTCCTTCGGAATTAAAAATTGCAAGGTACTACCCGCTTATAGAAAGGAGATCCATCTATAATAAATAATTTCAGACAAATATCCATACTGCTAGTATTTTCTAAAATCTTGGAGATCCTATCTAGATACTCACAGTATACTTGTAGCAGAACAATATGGCTTTAGGAAAGGAGTCTCGACTGCCAATGCTATAATGTCTCTTACCAAATTTATTGAAGAAAGTTTTGAGAAAAACAAACACTGTCTGGGTATCTTCACTGATCTTACATGTGCCTTCGATTAAATCAATCATTCAACTTTGTTAAACAAAATGAGCTATTATGGCATTCGTGGAACCTGTCAACAAATGTTCACTTCGTATTTGACCAACCGAACATAGCCAGTGGAGTGCCAAAATAATAAAAGTCAATTCCTTCAAATTGAAAGTGGAGTACCTCAAGGTTCAATTTTGGGACATCTGCTGTTCCCCATTTATATTAATGACCTACCACATAATATGGCTGCACATAACAGATCATCTGTACTATTCGCAGATGACGCTACATTTACAATCAGTATAAAAAGGGATAAAGATCTCAAAATAGCCCAGAATGATGTCAGACAACAAGCACATACATGGTTCGCCAGTAATGAATTCATACTGAATGAGAGCAAAACTGTATGCGTAAATTTTGATTGTAGGCCAAATAATTCTGCTAATCACGAAGAAATTTATGGAAATATAAAATTTCTAGGTGTACAAATTGACAGTCACCTCCAGTGGTCACAACATGTGAATTTTTTGTGCATAAAACTCTCCTGGGCTGTTTTTGCTATCAAAAAAGTTCGAGACCTTGTAAATCAAACAGCAGCGCTAACTACTCATTATTCCCTACTTCATTCACACCTTCAGTATGCTACTTTATCTTGGAGTAATGCAGCTCAAACACACATACCTAAACTACTAATTTTACAAAAGTCTGCCATAAGATGTATTACAAGGTCAAATTGGGAGTCTAGTTGTGACCTTTATTTCCGGCTCTAGGAATAATGACTGTTTATGCCTTAATTATATTCCACAAATTATTATATATTGAAAATAATATTGAATGCTATGAAACTCATAAAGAGATACATGATTATGATACAAGGTACAAAAACAGAATAGTTGAACCAAAAACAAGGCTTCAAAAAACTGCCAAAATTGATACGGGACTCTATAACAGCTCACCATCTCAATTTCGAGATCTACCTCCAATCCAAATTGAAATATATGTTATCTAGAAACTGTATTTACAACTTCCAAGAATTTACTCAGTTGATCGCTGAAAATCGGCATTTGTTCATGGATAATCACAGTGAATGAATAAAATTTCCCATTTTTATTGTTACATTATATATTCATACATGCAACTATATTTCATTCATTTGACATTCTATACATTTTACATTTTATATATTTTTTACATTTCTACATCATACTCTATATATTTTATACATTGTGTGTTTTATATATTTCATACATCTTACATTTTATATACCCATATTTTAGTCATCCCCTAAAATGTATTTTATCTTGTAAGTATGAAGATGATATATGATCATATATGTTTGTATTCCTCAATATTCTATATCACAATTATTGTTAACCTCGATTATATCCCATCACTACAAATTATTTCATTAATCTATAGTATTTAGGTTAAGGTTTGGACGTGTCTATAAAATGTAAATTTTCTTGAGACAAATAAAAATGTATGTATGTATAAAAATTGGTATTTGAGATTTTTATTACAAATAAAGTAATACGAGTTTTAGTGTTTTTAGAAATCAAACCCCAAACGGGGTGAGAGTTTGTATGGGGGTTCCGTTATATTTCAAGTTAGGGTCATAAAAAATTATATTCGAGGTCTTCATTATAAATGAAGAAATACGTATTTCAGTGTTCTTAGAAATTAAATCCCTGAATGGCTGAAAGGGGGTAAGAAATTTGTACGGGGGGTTCCATTTGTTTCGTTAGTCATGAAAATTGGTATTTTGGCACTTGGTTACAAATGAATGAATGGTGATGAACCTTATTTGAAGATTCCGTCCCTAAAGGGGTGAAGGGGTTAGTGAAATTGTGATAGTCGTCACAAATCTCACTTTCGCTGTCAAATCAATTATGAAACCCAAACGAGATAACGAAATGACGGATACCGGTATAATGGGATAACGGGATTACAGGATAACGGGAAACGGAATAACGGAAATCGGGCAAAGCCACAGGCATAAGCTGGATGGAACCACACGAAAAAAACATAGGTAAAAATACAAATTCTACGCGGACGAAGTCGCGGGTATTATACCAGCAAGTAGAAAATAAACTTCCAATCGTTTTCATGGGAACAGAGTACAACATCCCCTTTGAGTAAGTTTTTTCATGAAAACAGTGTTTATCAGACCTTTAGTGAAATAATTAAATTTACCCAAATGTGTGTGTTCAAGTAAAATTAATGAGTGTTTACGTCAGACTGGTGGTAGAAGTTATGAAATGCAATTATGTTATTGTTTGAAAGGCATTCTTGTTGGACAATTTTCGTCATCATCCATTACCTTCAACAACTACTGAACTGGAAAATTCAATACAGGCAGCAACTCGTGCCGAAAGCGAAATGCTATACTTCACACATGAATTTGAGTGGATATATGTTTTGGAGTTCAGTTTCCCGCCCAACAATATATTTTTGTCAATTTATTGAATCCTCCGTTGGAGCATACTCTCCAAGTGTCTATATCATATATTCTTGCTTGATATGAACAAAGTTTTTACTATAAATTACCTATTCAAGATGGGAAAAACTGACAGTTTAGTGAAAAACATAAAGTGTTTTTAGTCATATTGACTTTCATCAAGTATCAGCTGCATAAATTCAAAATTAAAAAAAAGAATAAGAATTCATATGGAATTGCAATATTAAAATGAGCATTCAAATATGTGTTTCATTAACCATTTTTATTGAATCATATTCGGTTCAAGATAAAAATCGAAAACAATTTTCCAATAATAATCTCAACGATCCGACGACGTTTCACAAGATAGATACACTTTTGTTGAATAACCCACTCAAAAGAGCCGGAAATTAATTCATTTAAAAAAAGATCATTCAGATGCGGGAATTAAAAACTAGTGTGGTGTTCAGCATTCAGGATATCCAGGATAACTAGGAGATATTACCAACCAAATTAAATATTGTGATTTCTCAGTTCCATAAATGATCCACAAACTGAAAGTGAATAATTCTGAGCAGTTTTTATGGAAATCGCATAACAATGTTCTATATGAAAAATCATTAGGGATAATGATAACATCGAACGAAGTTCAATTGTATTTGATATCATATTCACTATTCACCCATTGTATTTCTAGATTGGATATCCATTTCGAATCGATTTTGTGAAATTACCGAATATTATCATACTGAAATTCACAATTCTATTTCGGGAATAATAGGTAATATATTTCAGCAAACACTAACCAGTAATTTGATTCGGTCCATAATTTGATTTTGGATTCATGTAAATATTTGATTGTACATCTCAGTATCGTTGGAATAGTTTCTGTAATTGTATACAGAAATGATTGAAAAGTCAAATAAAAAAATAGGATAGGTATATAATATTTGGAAAAATATTAAAAGTCAGTTTCAAATATGTAAATATTTTATTTTTTTTTCTATCAACAAAACACAATTTATTAAGGTAAAGATGAATATAAAATAAATAATGTAAATAGGTAAAATGTTCTATTTAAAACTGTGATTTGGTGTCCTCTTGATCATAGAAGAGGACGTATGCTTCTCCACTTACGATAGATTTTGGTGATAGTGGTGATACTCTCCGAGTCATTGTACTCGTGCCAAGTGCCTGCATAAGGGTGCCTACAGTAAGCCGTGTAGTGTCCGTTAAAAGTTGTTCCGCTATATTTGGATATAGCATACACGGAGCTGCGTTATCTACTGCATAAATATTGATATCTAATCCATCGAGGAAAGTCAATAAAAACATTTAGTTTTTCTCTGAATCTCTCCATCTGCGAAAATCTTTTCAAGTGGATTACTAAAATTTTGGGGAATTTAAGTATAGATGATGATTTCGTGCATTTTGTCCTTTCCTTACATTAAGAACAAATGGGTTTTCCGTCATCATCCAAAATTTCTTCCCTAGTAAACAAGTCTGAACATTGCGACAGTCTGAGTTTGCCAGTACTCTCTGGAATAGGGAGTGAAAGGTCCCAGAATGGGTCAAAAGTGACATAACAATGGCCACACTAAGTATATTTCAACGATGATTGCAGGTGACCAACAAAGTTATCGACAATTTTCGAGTTGTCCATTCTAAGATATCTTGACCAAGACTCTTTTGCCTTTTCATTATCGCCCAAATTTTCATCGATTTCTATGAACATAGGTTAAGGCCTTTCTCTTACTCTGTTTACATCTTCATGAAGACCTTCCAATAAATATCTGAAAATTCCTTGGCATCCTGTTGAGCGTTACCCATAAAACGAGGTGCAAATCTTTGTATCAGGCTTTCCAAAGAAACAGTGTTAACCACCACATCAGGAGAATCTTTCGACCAAAGTTCTTTTACCCCTTCTTCAAATGCTTTTATCAAAGCACCCTTCATACTTGATATGCTTGTGTTGATATCCTTCAAATGTTCGTCTTTTCTCAGATACTCGAGCAACCATCTGGTATTTGATAAACATTGTATTTCGCTATTCATAAAGCAGGTACTGCCAATGTTTTTCAAACCATTAAGACCAAGAGTTTTGGAGCTTCCAAACACAAGTGGTTTGATGGAATCATAACTGAGGGAGATGCGCTCACCGCTACTGCTATCTTCAAAGGAACAGTCTCTTATGCAATGATTTTCTCTATCATTGGAGCGCCGCAATAAGGAACTCGATTGGAGGCTGCTTGAAATCGAATTGGATAAAAATATGGTAGATCGCGTTATTTATTTGAAAAAGGAACCTTGGTATTTTTTGTCTGAATTCAAATATGTAGAAAATACATACCTGAATTTGATTTGGAACAATGACAATATTATTTTTCAATGTAGAAATTATCACAGGTTGATCATGTTTCAGTCAGTATAATATAAAGTCTTATTCAATAGGTAAAATTGAATTTTCAGTCGAATTTAAACTAAAAAATTAATTTTGTTAAATGCCAGTGCTTGCTTGAGCCACACAAAAAATGGATATAATGAATAGAGACTCATTTGAAATTGAAATAAAACGAATTACATTTTCGATACCTCGAAAACCGCTTTCAAAAATAATTATTCCTATTTGACAAGAGTAAAATACAATGAAATATTGCTGTTATTGAATAATATGGATGTTGAAATCAGACTGAATCTGCGTTGAGCTATTCATTCTCTGGGAGATTAAGTAGTAGCTTGATTAGCAGAATCCGAAATGAGATGCAGAGTTCAAAATACTACTAAGTTTTTCTTGGTACTGGCTATGTTGGTCATGTCCAGGATCTCATTCATGTCCAGAGCCGATGTTGCAGATGTATCGTCCTCATTTCAACGTCAAGAATCCTAAAATTTCTTGATTGTCATTATGTTTATATCTGTGACTTCTCCTCCACTGTTAATCCTAATTCATCTGCATCAGATAAAGCATCGGATAAAGATTTTGTCACCGTCTCTTCTATCAGTTCGTCAGTAATATCAGTTACTTTCGTAAAATTCACATTTGTATTGCATTTCATATTTTCTCTAGGAGAACTGAAATCACCATTGAGATTATGCATCAGCCAGTTTGATGTACTGGTCGTTGAATTTCATTATATTATATATCATTAATGCTGAAATAACGGTCGAGAAAGTGGATGTCAGTGAATGGTCAGCTCGAAATAACTCACACGCCTGGCTGTTCATTAGCCAACGTATGAATATGTAGAATTACTCCTCAGTCGAAGAATGGTGTTGATCAAATTGTGGGCATTCATCTCTATGCATATATAGAAATTTGGGTATTTTTTTTTTCAGGGAATACACTTCGGAATCTTTAATATTTAATTTAAGATCCTGAGAAAAAAACTACATACCATATTTTATAGAGTCTTTCAGTCGGTTCCAAAGAATCATCACAAGAATTAAAAAGTGAATAGTTCATCAATTTCAGATACATCAAAGTACCATTAGAATCTGGAATAGATTTCAGAGGTAGCATTACTTTATCAGAGCCCATTTTTTCGGTGGCTTCGAAATTCATTTTGTCTTTTGGTTTGAGATGTGACTGCACCAAAAAATGACTGTCTTCCGAATATTCTTTCATCAGAATCTGTAAGTGGGTTACCGATACCGTATAGTAAGTACAATTGATGGTTTGAGGAATCGTGTTCGTAATTTGGTACAAAAATGCCCTATGTCCAGCAACCATAATTGGATATATGGAATTGGTCAGCCTGGAACCAGTCCAAACTTGAATTTTGAACAGAAGCAGATAAATTGCATTCGATTCGCATTGTCTTCAAGACTCGCGTATAACCATCCCCTGAAAATCACAAAATCTCAATATCAAATTCTTCTGCCTTTTTCACCATGTGATCCCATCGTTTCATTACAAATTCATTGTTCGTTCTAAAAACGCATAGACAGTGAGATGGTGATTCCATCACCAGTTGAGGTACCAAAACATGCATAATTCGTAATCTGATGATTTTCAAAATATGATCGTATTTTTTGCGATGGGGTATTCCGCTTGAATCCAAAGGTAACGGGAAACCCATAATCTGGTTCGTCCTCGAATTGTATTTTATTTTATCCGGTATTCTTGTTCCATCGTCTGCAATCCATACTACTTTTGTGAGTTTTCTTCTTTCTAAAAATTGCGTCAGTGGTTATGGTAGAATATCCTCAAGATTGGCATGCAGAGTTTCGTATAAAAGTCTGCCTCCAATGTGAAAAATAACGTTTTTTTTTTAAAGTGCCAGTATCATTCGCGTCGATTTTGAGATTTGAAGAAGTTTTGGTGACTCCGTCACTACTTCCTCAATTCGGTGTACCACTTTCATAAAAATTGTAATCAGAAGTTGCTTTTCATCAGATTTTCCCAGTTGTCTGCGAACTCGTATACCTCTTTGATATCTGAAAGTTGTCCACTTGGATTGGATTGTTCAATCGAGTTATCGATACTGAGTTTCAGCTCGAGGTCTCACGAGAGGTCTCGTGATATGGATATATCAGAACTCGATCCTGGGATTTATTTCCCAACATCAATTATAACTTAATTGAAGGTTGGTCGCTGATTCTATCGGTTTTTCATTGGAACTAGATAACTCTAAATCATTATGATGATCTGAAAAGTGAAGTTCTTCATCTGTTTTTCTGGAATATCTCGTAATATCTCCCTTAGTGAAGTATGCATGGCGAGTGGTACCATTCAGTTGCATTTTGAAGTATTTATATGAATTTCCGTGAATCCATCCCTTTTGATAAGATGATTTTTGGAAATTCTGAGATAGTGTCAATGGAGTCACATAATATTAAATAATTGAGGAATTCCACGGGGATTCCGATAATTCCGAGGATCTCCGAAGAATTTCATGGAATTCCAAGGAATTTCTGGGAATTCCACGAGTCTGAACACCAGATTTCCACAGTGGTTTACCTCTCGACTTGACCATAATAAACACACACACACGGTTAACGTGATGATGATATACAGAGGGAATGTCCAAGCATGAACCATCGTTGCGGGTGCCAATGTCCCTAGGTCGTTTTTTTTTTAGAATTTTCTGGAGCTCATCGAGAGCAATATCGAGTTTATGAGCTTTGATTTGGACGGTCTTGGCAATGGAAAGTCAGGTAGCATAATGGGTTTTTCTTCTATTTTGGTTGCTTCATTCGTGTACGTTTTGAATTGGCATCCTGGGGGCAGTTTAATCAGGTAGGTTCCGGCAAGAGTACTACTGGAGGTTTTGCAAATTTTGGGAATTTGTGTTGAATTCATGAATATCCCTATGTAGTGGGTTCCGTTGACTTGCTCAATGACGCCTGTTTCAATATTTACAGGGGTTCACTGGCATCCTGAGGAAGTGATGCCAATATTTGATATTCGGATTATGCAGTCCATATTGATATTTCCCAAAAGTCGGTCGTTGGATGGGCACTGGTAGATTCCATGAAGATATATGCATGGCATTAGCATCGCATGATGGAATGGAATTAAGGTGATAGTGGGTATAAAAATCGGGATATACTGAAAGAATTTTGATAACAAATACTATTTTGCTTGATTTTTTATAGCTACATATAAAATATCGTAATACTTATGAGTATCGATTGGTTAATGAATTTTCGGGGTGGTATTGTTTCGACAATATTTTGATTATTATTTCAAGCTAATTGACTTTCATTATATTTTGATGGGCTATATTTGATTTTGGAAATGTGATGGCAATTTCCAAGCGGATGAACAGTAGTGTCGAACTGAGTTGTCCGTATGCCTCTCTCTTTTCAAAATATTGTGTTAAGTTATAGACGAAAGTCGAGAATTCAGAAGAGATTTTTTTGAGAGATAGTACTTGGCTCAAAGTCCTCGACAGGACGGATTTGAAACAATGGACGTTTTATATTTGATTAGTGAATTCCACTGCGGTTGGAGATTTAATTTTGGTGTTTTTTGCGGGGTGTTGTTTCTTTGCGATTTTATTAATTGTTTTCTCTTTCCGTTTTTGTTGCGACTATTTCTCTTATATTTTAGTTCCTCTGTATATTGTTTTACTGTTCTTGATGTATCGCTAGAGATGTCATAATAATGAAAAGTTTATTTTGGAAAAGTCATGAGTATTTTAATTCGAGGTTTTTCAAAGTCAATATATATAGAAACAACATTTGGCGACCGTGACAATGGAAAGAAGACAAGGGCAAGGTTTGCAAATAATGAATTCCTTATCGAGGTCTATGTGAGATAATTATTAAGTTCAGTCCTCAAACAGGCAATGGATAATACAGGTATGTCACTCCACAATCTTTATGATAAACTTGAAACACAATTAAGGGCATTGGAAACTCTAGGAGTAACGAAAGAAAAATATGCGGCGATGTTATTTCATTTAGTAGAGTCTGCATCACCAAACGATACATTGAAAGCGTGGGAAAGATATCGAAGTGGAAATAAAACGAATCCTAATCTCAATAATGAAGAATTAGGGAATGCTGATAAAAATATATCTGGTTCTGATACTTTGACATTTCTATTAGATTTTTTACGAGGCGAAGTGGAATCGGAAAAACGAATAAGTTTGGCACAATCCGGTTTCTGCAATGAATCCATCAAGAAAAAATTGACGAGACAGCCACGGAACAGCAGAAGTGACAGCAAACTATATGCAGCGGCAGCATTATACTCGGCAAGTTCAAACGACGAAGGAAAAGTTTTTAAGAAAATTCCATGTTGTCTCTTCTGCGAAAAATCCCATTTGAGTCAAGACTGTCTCAAAGCTCAAAAACTTTCTCTCGATGAAAAAAAAACGATTGTGAAAGACAAAATAGGTTGTTTTGTTTGCCTTAAACAATATCATATTTTTAAACAATGCAGAAAATTTGTGAAATGTGTGTTCGAAAAAACACTATCCAATATTATGTCTTGATTTAGAAATGCAAAAGGGTAAAAAAGATGACGAAAATAAATCAGTTGAAAATAGTTTGACCAATAGCTTATCTACTACAATATTATTACAAACAGTTATTGTGAAGATTCATTTTGAAGGAGAAGAAAGAACAGTTAGAGCATTATTGGTCGTTTGTTCAGGGCTTTATACATCTCTTTGTTTTTTGTTCATGATTGAAAATATATGCACTATAAATGCAATATTCTGAATCTATATCGATGGGTTTCAAGTTAGTGGCTGAATGGATTGAATTATTATAACCCAGAATTGCGTATGTCATCAATTTATTCATGTCTTGTTCTCTATGTGTACATTGTAGGAGTTTGATATGTTCCCTGATTCTCGGGTGAAATCGTGGAACTATGGAGTTTGATTCGCGGAGGACAGGAGTTCCACTATCTGATATGGTAGTTTCGGGAATGCCGTGGTGGCTGGAAAATATGATTAACTTATTTTCTACTTCGATGCCATTTTTAATTTTGTTATTGATTAAATCTAACTTCGATTCCAATAGTTTCAAATTATCGACTCGTATCAGGCAATCAAAAATATTGTGGAATTTGTACAGGGCTTAAAAAATTTTTTCTATTGAATTCCCCGAAAGCAGGTATATTTATTGCTAACTTATCTTGCGAAGTATTGAAACATGTATATACTGGAAGATAAAATCGGAGAAATATTCCTTTGCGATATTTGGGTCCAAGAATGATGTAGTTAAACTAGTATCAACTAAGGGTTCCAATGGCGGATTATTAATTTTGGTGAAAAGCAATAAACTTTCATTGGTGTTATGAGATTCATATATCATGTGTGATCCGGTAGTTCGGTAACCAGGAAAAACATCATGTGAAATGAAATTTGAGGGTTGGTATTCATCATTCTGGAAATGATTGGGACGTTAATTTTTGTTGGGTCTCAATGAGCCATAAGAAATTCTGCTCCTCGGAAGTGGGCATTGGCTATTGGTTTGTTCATTTGGAGGAATTTTCCAGGCGTTTTGAGGATGTCCAAACACCTAGGTGCGCTTGGAAAGTTGAGACGTTGGGTTTGGTTGAAATTCGGATCAAAACTGGGTGGATAGTAATTAAATGGTATTAAATGATTTTGGTAGATGGGGAGTTGAATCTGTTTTTGGCGGGAGCCATTATTTTGAATTTCAACGGATGAATATAGTCAAAGCTTGTGACGGGGTGTCTACCCCTGACTCCTGGTATTGCCTTTTGGTGCAATAGTACTACGTCTTGAAAAAAACTCTCCGAATAATCGTTTATTGCAAAAAGACTTCTAAAAATTCAGTAAAAAGTGTATTGCAGTGAATTCAACAGGTGCAAGTGCAGGCACACTGCTACAAGTGAACATAAACACGTTATTTCGTTCAAATTCAAGAAAGAACGAACATTACCACAACATACCGAGACAACAACAAGTACGGAAAACTCTAGCACCAACAATGAAAAATCGGCGGAGTCATATCATCTATCTGATTTTCTTTTATTTCCTTCAAATGTTGTAAGTCGAAACCTTTCATTCATTATGTTTGTACCAAATGTAACAGCGTATGCTCGAAGTTGTCTCCAAAGTGTCAAGTCTAAGGTAAAATTTTTGCAAGACAATATAATAATATGCTGTGAGAGCCAGACTGATTCCATTATGCTGAGTTTACTGAAACAAACCATCAGTGACTCATCAACAGACAATAATATGAAAGACGAACATATGGAAAGACTGAATAATGAAAAAAAAAACATGTTAGATCAGGCCTCACAGTTAGAAATGGAATTCAATGAGTCATTGATCCAACATCATATAAAAACTTTTTAACGAAAAATTAAACCGACGAGATACGGAACTGAAAAGTAAAAAATAAAAACTTTTCAACAAAAAATCAAACCGACGAAAAATCAACTGAAAAGCAAAAAATAAAATAAAGCTTCTTAGTCTAAATTATAATTGGGCTCCTAAACGAATGTAAGTAACTGATTTTGAGTCGGCGCCAAACGCATAATTATCGAAGATCATTATCTATGAAAGAAGTCATCAAAACGCAGCCGTGCATCTCGCTGCCATCATTTTACGCTTCACCTAATTCAATTGCTAGTTTGTTTGGCGCCGACTCAAAATCAGTTACTTACATTAGTTTACGAAGTTCAATTATCATTTAGACTGAGAAGATTTATTTAATTTTTTGCTTTTCAGTTGATTTTTTCGTCGGTTTAATTTTTTGTTAAAAAGTTTTATTTTACTTCAGTCCTATTCTCGTTTAATTTGTTAAAAGTTTATCTCAATTTTTGTGGCTTGAATCTACCAATCACTACCTACTTGTTTTTTTATTACTTCCAAAATACATACTTACCCACCTCACTTCAACTATTACCAGTTAAATGATATGATTATCTACTTTTACTATTTTTTGTAATATAAATTATTTTCGTTGTTCTGGTTAGTTTATTTCATTACTTTGTATATCATTCCATCCTCTCATAAAATATAGTGATTTTGACGGAATAAGAATATTGTCCGTAGCGATCTGTCATTGTCAACTACGTTTGTGTGTGCTAATGTTCACTAGTGAAAAATCAATTATCCCCTATTTTTCTACCCGTGAGGGTGGGTAATTCTTTCGAAATCCAAATATAAGGTATACCCTATCTATTAAAAAAAGAATCATCCAAATCGAAGAACCCAGTACAAAGTTATGCCTGATAGAATCGGTTAACGGACCAGAATTCAGAGGGTGAGTGATCAATATCCTTCATTTCGCTACCCTTAGGAGTAGATTGCATCTTTTAGATTTAAATGGGACCAAAGTCGAAGTACACCCTATCCACCGAAAAAAGAATGATCGGAATCGGACGCCTCAGTAAAAAGTTATGCGTGATCATACATAAAAAAATATGATGGAAAAACATAAAATATACGGGTCGAATAGAGAACCTCCTCCTTTTTGGTTTCGTCGGTTAAAAACCAGAGCTGGGATGCAAACGCTTATTGACGGGATACAAAAAAAAGTAGCATATAATATAAAGAGTACGGAGTGCTCTGGCACCCAAACAGACACAAGGGAACAAAATACAAAAAGAACTTCATCAAATGAACATTCCATCCTTCAGAAGAGAACGAAATGCTCTGGCACACAAACAGACAACAGTGAGCATAATTCAGTAGGAATTTCTACGGAGGAACAGATATACAGTGCCATAGCAGAAGAAAGGGATAATATAAATTATGAAAATGGAGAAGCTTCAAACAAGAAAGGGAAAACAAATTCAGTTGGAGCAAAGGATTCTTCACCTGATGCATTCAGCAGAAAAATGAATGTAGGAGGAATAAACTCAGGAGGAATATTCGGAAATGTCGATAAGGATTCACTACTGAGGTCCTCGACAAAAAAATTACTCCCAGTTGTGGTATCGATGGACAAATTCATCCAGATACTGGACTTGGTTCAACGACGCCTGAACTTCAGAACCCTATCATCATATTGAACGAAAATAGAAATTCAAGCGATCTGGAATGTGAATTGAGGACGAGCTCCATAAATGACAAAGATCAAATGTTGACAAACCATGGTGGGGCATGTGGGCTGTTGGAACAGGATACAACAAGAGATGAAACCTCTCAGACTGCTCCACTTGATGGAAAGAAAAAAATCTTGGTTTATGGTGACCAATATGGAACAGGATTCACGAGAATATTGAAAACTATCAGCAATACTGAAAATTACGTGGTGAATGAACTTATCAAATCCAACATTGAGCTTGCCGAATTGACAGAAAATTTCAACAAACACTGCATTATGATAAAGATGACATAGTGGTTGTGATGTTCAATTCAAATAACGTGAGTAGTATGTCAACTCTGAATGTAGCCCTTAAAAATATTTTAAATTTAAGCAAATCAACAAATCTCCTATTATAACCTGAAATCAACTCAGTAAATGATTGGCCTCCACATCGTATCCTATCATTTAGAATTAAAGCTTCCAAGAATCGTAACAGAAACTCCTCTGTAACTTTCTACTCAGGATACGAGTATGAATGCTCTAAGCTCAACATATATGACTACTTGATCAATCACTTTTCTTCCATGATAGTACTTAGAACAATATTACCTTGTATTTATATTAATGAAAGTACTCTCGATACCTCGAAAATAGACAACTTCATATCACCTCTAAATGTCTCATTGAATGATGACCTGTCCCTCCCCAATCTTTCTAATGATAATAGAAACGATTCTTTAGGCCATCCTTATCTCATAAAATCGAACATCGAATTAACCCTTGATATACAATCTATTCGCAACAAACTGGATGATCTGTATTTACTTCTGGAAAGCCTGAATTTTCCTCATATTTTGTTAATCACCGATCACTGGCTGAGAAGAGATGAACCAGCTCACTTACCCAACTACTGTTGTTTCTAATTTCAGTAGAAATGAATTAAGCTGTGGAGGTACTCCAATTTTCATCCAAGACACTATTTCAGCTCACCTCGAGTTAATTGATGTTCATAAATATGATCACATGATCGTGGAGAAGCAATACGAATTTTCACTTGCATTTTAAAGAAGGGCTAACCTATTCACCTTATGTATATACAGATCACCTAGTGCAAATGGTATCATGTTTTTAGAAAAATTAGAGCTGCTTTCAAGTAAATTACCACCTAAGGCAATCGTCATTATGGCGGGTCACTTCAATATTAACTTTGATGATGATAATTCACTTTTATCACAACAATTAAAGAATCTACTCTCTTCGTTCAACTTGTTCGTGCACACTAACGTCCCAACCAGGATAACTCAAGGCTCTGAGAGTAAAATTGACTACGTTTGCACAAATTTGCAGGAAAAAAATATTACAAGTTCTGTTATACCAGTAAATATTTCGGATCATGGGGCAGTCTACTGTGATGTAGAACTTAATTATAGCACTACCGAAGAAAAATTCAAATTTGGAAGGTTATTCAGTAAATTGAATTGAAATTTCATAATATATGTTCAAATATGGACTGGGATTCTGTGTTATACTCTGACGATCCCTTTTTTTCTCATCACAATTGCCTTATACATTGTTTTTAATCATCATTTCCTGAGCAGAAAATGAAAAATAAAAACAAAATTGAAAAGGTTTGGATAACTATAGGAATTCGTACTTCTGCCAAAAATCTGAGAAGCCTGCATTACATAAAAAAAATCCACGAGTAGTGCTCACTTCCACCAATACTACAATAAACTCAGAAGTATCTACAGAAAAGTAGTAAAAGCAGCAAAAAGTTGTTACTACCATAATAGAATCTGCGAAAGTAAGGATACCATCAGAGAGACATGGCGTATAGTGAATGAGTTTCGCGGCAAAACTCCCACTCTGGCAAAGAATATCACTTTGGATGGCAACACTCTGAATGAATTCTATTGCTCCATAGCTTACCAACTATCAAAAAATGTAGATAAAGCACCAGATCCATTATCGTTTATGAACAACATAAATATTTCTGAAACATTTGTTATATATGAAACTAATTCAATAGAGCTAAAAGATACAATGAAACATATCAAAAATAAAACTTTTCGTGGCATCGATAACATCTCGATTAGAATTTTTGAGAATATGCCAATTTTTGCTGTGGATTTACTGGTCCAACTTATTAATGACTCCTTTGCCAAAGGAACTTACCCACAATTCCTGAAAACAAATATTGTGATCCTTCTTCACAAGGGGGGGACACCACAGATCCATCAAACTCTCGACCCATCTCGCTCATTCCAACCTTTGGTAAAATCATAGAGAAATTGGTTAAAATTGGGTTGATAAATTTTATATCCGACCACAGAATCTCAAGCCCTCAGCAATTTGGCTTCCAGTACAAAAATAGAACAGGGGATGCCATCCTCCATCTGCTGGAAAGACTTTACTCTGAGTTGAACTTGGAGAAGGTGTGTGCTGCAGTTTTCTGTTACCTATCGAAAGCTTTCGATTGTGTGAACCACAAAATACTGCTGCGCAAACTCCAGCACTAGAGTATCAGAAATCAAAGTCTCAACTGGATCCAATCATATCTAAGTCAACCAACCCAAGTTGTCAGAATTGACACACTATCAGACATTGGCTTTGTCAGACACGGTGTGCCCAAAGGCTCGGTACTAGAGCCAGTACTGTTTTTGTTATATTTCAACGACCTGGCTTATATAAAATCTTATGGAATGTTCACAATCTTTGCGGATGATACAACCATCATGTGGCATGATATCAATGAAACAGATCTTGACAACAAAAAATCTCAAGATATTGTCAGAGTGAGAGAGTGGTGCTACTCCAATCTGTTATCCCTCAATATAGACAAAACCAATCTCATATCATTTAATTGCAACTTATCGGACATTCCGTTGGGTAATAATATTATATCAAATAAAAAAAAACAATAAATTTCTTGGAATCAATTTGGACAGCAACCTCAATTTCAATAACCATATCAAATTACTGAACAAAAACCTAGCTTCGGGATGTTATGCATTACGAATGGTGTCGAATGAATTAGGTATTGTAACCGCCAAAATTGTGTACCACGCTGTAGTTGAATCGCATCTAAGGTATGGCATATCATTCTGGGGCACCTGCAACCAACAGCACTTCAATACAATATTCATTTTTCAAAAGCGCGCCATTAGATATATGTGCAAAGTTGGGCCTAGAGTATCTTGTAAACCCTTGTTCAAGAAGCAACAATTACTTACGCTTTCCTCTTTACATATACCAGAAACTGTGTGCCTGGTACATAAGAACAAATCATTCTACGATGTTGTTGTTGGATCCACCCGCCAAACTGACGAATTAAGACTGCCCATTCCATCATCAAATTTGATTAAAAAATCGCTGATCTGTAATGCAACTAAAATATGTAATCATCTTCCGACTAATTTTAGAGATATCCAATCAATTGATCAGTTCAGGAAGTATGTAGAGCAAGTTCTCATTCACCAGGTATTTTATAGTGTTCAAGAATACTTTGATGAAGATATGGATGGCATACTATTATGAAATCATTTCTTCTTTAACCTTTGTATATGTCCAGTGCTAATAGTCACTACGAATTACAGAACAGTGTAACGACTATAGGTTCAAACTATCTTATTAATTAATATACTTTATTTATTTACTCTTTCAAAGTTCTGTTAACTAATGACTATTCGTTCACCTAGAATCTATATATGTTTGTGTGTATATATTCATATTTATTTGTGTTTCTATCTTTCTTTTTCAACATACAATGCTTTTTTTATATTCCTGTGTTGATCCTCTTGACTTTTCTGTGTTGTTTCTGAAATTATTTATTATTGCTTTGTCCACGAGATTTCATCTTTTGACTATAAATTATATTTTGATTTGATTTGATTGATCTAGCACTTAGGGGGTCTTTCAATCCGGTAAGAAAACTCTGAGTGTTTGATCGGTGAAAAGGTTTCTGTGACTAACCCTTCCGATATAATTAGCTACGTGTAAATCATCATGGTTGCAAATCATTTTCAGCATATGAATGCAATTGGAATATAATTATTGAGGAGTTTTACTTTCTTGTCTCAATGCAATCAACTTTTGAATCAGTGTATTCTGATCTCTATGATCTCTGAAATTTTGGAGTAAAGTAGATTTGATTTTTGCACAGTTTGAAGCATTATGAATGTCCATAATTTCAATGCCAGGACATTTCAATTTCGAAAATATAGTATTAGTGATCAGTATATTTTGGGAACAATTTTGATTTGGTGGATCGAGATAAGATTCTGTAATTTGAGATACAGTCTCATTTAATCTAGGCAATCCAGTTGGATTGCCCTCATATTCAGGGATGATTTTCAAGAGATCAGCATTGATTGAAGGTACTGCGTTTTGCATATTTTTCTCCTAAAATCTATTTTTTAAATGTGACAAAAATGTCAATCAACTGATCGATGGTATCAATATCTGAAAACGAATGAAGTACTCTTTATATTGGCAGAATCAGTAAGGTTCAAAGAAAACTCTGGGAATGCAGAGGAGTCTGACTGAATGAAAAATGAACTCACAATAGCACCAATGAGAATATTCTTTAGGTTGTGGCTCCTCCTGGTCCGTTTCTTGTGGGTCTTGCTAACTATGAACCTCAGGATCCATGATGGAACTTTTGTTCGCGATTCCGAATCGACAGTTTATACTGAAGAAGTGTATTTTCGATGAATCCGCGATTATCGGAATCCTACCCACTGCACCAATTACATTTTCGATACTTCGATGACGGTTTTTGAAAACAATTATTTTTATCTACCCCTATTAAGTTATATATTGATTATTCAACTACTTTTGAGCAAATAATAGTATCTATAGACAAACAACGTGAGTTATAATAACTCACTACTGTAACTCACTATAATAAATCGGAATAGATTCTTGGAATTATTTACGAACCGAATATCAAGGTGGCTCTGTTCTTCTGTACAAGCCGTTTGGCTGAAAGGAAACAGTCCATTATTGTTATTGAGGGGAGTAATGTCACTTGAATGATTTTGACGTTTTCAAATTAAGTTAATACCTCAGTATCCTGAATTTTGTGCTGAAAAAGATGAATTCAGATAGTGAAGATGAATTATTATGTACACCTCCAGAAATAAGACAAGTAGCTAATGTTACCATACATAATTTATTGCCCGAAAATTCCCAAAACAAATATAAAGGTGCATACAAAAATTTTCAAAATTGGTCTAGCAGCAAGAACATTAAGTCATCGTTTACAGAAAATGTACTTTTGGCATATTTCAGTGAATTCAGCATTAAATATAAAGCATCGTCCTTATGGACTTTCTACTCCATGCTAGGAAGCACACTCAACATAAATAATGGAATCAATATAGAGAATTATTTGAAATTACGCGCGTTTCTTGAACGTCAATCTGAGAAACATGTTTCTAAAAAGGCAAAAACATTTAGGCCAGAACATCTTAATAATTTCATAAATGAAGCTCCTGATGAGAAATATCTGGCGACAAAGGTAGTGGATCTCACAATATTCAATCGTTTTTATCATCTAGTCAATTACATAATTTATTTTAGGTTGCTTTCATAATGGGTATTATGGGTGCTTGTCGTGCAGCACAATTGCACTCTATGAAAATTACAGATTTAGAAGATCATGGATCTATTTTTATGGTCAGTGTACCAAATTCCAAATCAAAAATTGCCAGAAAATTCACTGTTACGGGAAATGTTTATACCATAGTTAAGAAATATTTGAATCTTCGTCCTACTGATATATCGCAAACGATATTATTCTTTAAATTTCAAAATGGAAAATATCACTGACAAAGAATTGGCATTAATAAATTTGGAGCAATGAGAAGACATTGCTACATTTTTAAAATTACCACACTGTAATTTATATACACGGCATTGTTTTCGCCGCTCGTCGGCAACTTTATTAGTAGATGCTGGAGGGGATATAACAGCACTGAAACGCCATGGCGGTTGGCGATCAACTACTGTGGCTGAGGGGTACGTTGATGATTCCGAAAAGAATAAGACAGATACTGCAAATAAAATATACAGTTCTGTAACACCTCAACCATTTAGTATATCAACAACATATATGCAACAAACCCAAAATGAAACAATAAACTTGCATAATTCAGCCCCACATATTCAGTTTACTGGTTGCTCAAACTTTACAGTTAATTTTATTAATTAAAAAAATTAGTGATTACAATGAAAAATTTCTTAGCATTGTTGTAGGTAACTATTAAGATTTGTGAATAAAGTTCTTTCTCTGTACTTGTATCTAAGTATTTATTGTTATAGTCGTAGATAAAGTATAGTATTCAATTTGCAGTAATGGTCATAACTCACTTGATAAAGCACAACACTCGTCTGCGTCTCGTGCTGCAAACTTCATATGCGTGAGTTATGACCTACATTACCGCTAGTTAAATAATATACTATTATTTGACAAAAGTCAAATACAATGGAATATTTTTATTATATCAGACTGACTCTGCGCTATGATCTATTCTCTGGGAGATGAAGTAGTAGCTTGGTCAGCAGAATCCGAGATGAGATGCAGAGCTTGCATTCCACGGCAACGTTACTAACGTTAAAAATAAGCGTTGATATACGTTTTATAACTCATTCATATTCATATTGAATCATATTCGGTTCAAGATGATATTGGCAACAATATTCAAAACAGTTAATCGCACCAACCACGCTTTACCAGATACACATGTTTATTTTATACTTTACTTGTAACTGCGCGAAATTTCATTAACAGCTCAAATGAATACGGGAATGAAAAAGCGTCTACAAGCGACTAGCTTTTCTTATCGATTACATACAAACAGTGAGCAGATTCTGTATCATAGTAGAAGCATATGATTTTTCATATAGCGCTATTATATCGACAGAGGCAGAGTGAAAAGGAACCCGGAAACCTCGAAGATTATATTCATCATCATATTGGATTTAACATAGAAATCTGTAATAAGTTACAGTGATATATTTCGTGAAAAACACAAGCACTGTATATGGAAAATGAACAGTAATCATTATAACATCAAACGAAGTTCAATTGTATTTCATAAAATATTCACCCATTTTATTCCTATATTGGCTGTCCACTCAATATGATTTTGTCATTTTACCAAATAGCATTATCCTGATATCGACAATTCTATTCCGGGAATAACAGGTAATGCATTTTAGAAAACATGAACAGGTAATTTGTTTACCTTATTGAATTGATGTAAACATTAGATTATATACTTCATTATTGTTCGGGTAGTTCCCGTGATTGTATTATAATTTTTCAGAAATGTTAGAAATATAAACGAATTGATCATTCGCGAAACCCTTGACAGAAATATGGCACGTTCAGAATTATTATTGGGAATATCAAATTTCTTTTTGGAATGAATGCACGTTTTGATTTGATTTGATTTTCAACAATTTGATGGAATTGAGAAGATAAAATTACGGAGTTGACGCGATGAAAACAATATTGTAATAATAGCTTGATACAAATGGGTTTGCATTAGTATTTCTCCTGACAGTGAAACTCGTGCCCAAATTACTTTTATTCAACCTTCAAAATTTGATTTTAGTAAAGTTCCATTGGAATTATTATTTGGTGTACTATGACTAAACCTTATCTGATTCTGGGATAGTTTCATAAAATATTTTTATATGTTGCTGTAGCTCTACCAATCATAATAACATGATTTTGAAATGTATAGTTTTTTGAAAGGAACATCATTATACGTATCATGAAATATTAAATAGTGCGGTTTCGCAGCAAATAAAAGAGAACTCTGTAAAGGTTGTCCAAGCTTTAGGAAATTTTATTAATTATTTCCATCATCAGGGAAACTACAAAGTTGAACAGATTGATTGGTGTTACAGTACCTATAATGGTTGACACATTATGAAGGATGAAAGATGATACACACAGTTTAAAATAACTAGTTAAGTATTAAAATTAGAATTATTATAATTTATATTTGTGAGACTATATTGTCCCCATGTGGGCAGGAATACCTAACCTGTACTTGACATAAATATATGGTTGACAGAAAAACTATTTTATTGGATCATTTGTAAGACGTTTCCTCCCTAGCTGTGGACTTCCTCAGGTTTAGCGATTTATTTATTTCCACATACTCTGGAAAAAATAGTTGTGATAAATTTTGTTTTGATGAAATTTTTCTTACATTTATTTCAATGAAATGACCTGTACTTACCTAAGCAAGGTTACTCAACATTGTATGTTGATCCGTTGAGAGCATGTGCCAATTGTATGTTGGGTCGACTATTAGTAAGGCTATGTGTCTAGGGGGGATTGGGATTGAAATCTACGTGTTGGTGTTGTGAACTTCATAAAAGGGTGTGATATATTTGGTTTAGGTTGTTAATGTCAGTTCTGCTATTTATGGCGTTTTGCCATTTTTTTATGTATATAATTTCTTTTATGCAACGTTTTTCTTAATTTTTCTCAAATGCAAAGATTTTGGCGTACTTGATTCTTGTATATATTTGTGGCCGTTGAGTCTTAAATCTGTAATTAATATCATACTGAATGGAATTTGAATTTTAATGTTTACTAATGAGCCATTGAAGCTGCCATAAACACAAATAAAATTAGTATCATTGAATAGGTTTTTTCGATACCTTTTAAAAGAGGTGTCGCTTGCTGTAGGGTTCCATTTGAAATTATTGGTCACAATGGCCTTGTGACGTCATCTTTGACGATTTCGTCATCTATCATCACTAGTAGGGAAGTTTACAACCTTTTATATTCAGTTTCCAAATTTCACTTCTGCATGTATAATCGTTCCAAAAATAAGACGGGGGGGAGGGGACTTTTGAGAAGCACTGTATAGTCCGTATTTTTTATGTCGTACCACTATTGGCATCTCGAAAACGGTGAATGATACGAAGTTGGTTGAAGTAGAGAAATGTTGCCTATTTTAGTGAACTATGGAACAATTATTCCAAATAGAAAATATCATGAACCGTTTTCAAAATATACGGGAAAAACCGAAATGGCCCGTTTTCTTTTCTTTGCGCTGGTGCCTCTATTTTCAGGAATATGGAAAAGTGTTCAGAAAACTTTCTTGTCTGTTTCGGAACGACGTTTCGTTCTTCGGGGGCCACCCTCAACTAATTTTTTTCAAATACGGACCTGTATTTTTTTTTTGTGAATTTAAGTAGTTCTTATTTTACCGAGTTCAGATATGTTTTTTTCCTACATTTCTGTCCATAAATTCCATCATCAGGGCCAGGGCCAAACAATGAAAATCCTCTCCTACGGAATACGGTCCCTTGACTTATGTTGCGATAGAATTCAAAATAAATCCACCTTGAATGAATACTCAAACTCAAAATCAAATCGATATCAATCGATCAAAAGGAAAAAGCAGAGGAATAATAAGGAACAACGATTGACACATTTACTTTATACATCTTTTTCATGTCAGTAAGAACCGATAAGCATTTTTCTTGTGTGTCCATTCTTAGGTAATAGGCAATTCTTTTGTATGTCTTTGAGTCCTATACGTATTCCTGAACGATCCTATTTCGAATGAAAACGGAAAGTTTCAAACTCCATGAAGTATGTAGTGAGCCATGGAATGAACGAAAGTGAATGACAGATTACAAATTGACGAATTCAAATCTGAAGATTGGATTATTTACACGTTGAACCAAAAACTATGTAGTTTTCTAACGGTAAGAAAATGGATATGTTGTTCCTGTATTCGAGGTGTTTGAGAAATAGTACCAGATCTATGGCTATGTATCAAGAAATTTACCCCGAACGTCGTCAGACCAATGCCAGAATTTTTCAACGTATTGGAATAAGCTTACGAGAGCATTGTTCATTTGTGAAATCTAAGAATAAAAGTTGCCCTGTTACTGGAAATGGTAGTGATAATAAAATCGACGTTTCAGGTAAGTTCTTTTTGAGTTTCATGTTACACATAGTGAAATGATCATTTGAATCAGGATAAGTGGAACACAAAGAAAATCAGAATGAGGAAGTATCTCCTAGAGAGATCGCGAGAAATAGTGGTATATTGCATTTTGAAGAAACATAAATTCAAGCCCTACGGACTGAGAAAAGTACATCATCTGCGTTTAACAGACCACAATGAAAGGGCAAAATCTTGCACATAGCTACTGAGACATTTTCGGCAAGATGACGAAATTTGTAGTGTAATTTTATGGTGCGACGAAAGTTGGTTTAGAAATAATGGATGGTTCAACGGGAATATTAATTGTCACTGGCGCCAGGAGAATGCTAAGTTACATAAACCAATTAATATTTAAGAGAGGTTTGGCAATAATAACTGGGTTGCTGTTTTGGATACCAAAATCATTGGTCCCTACTTTTTCGTTACTTCATTGACGAGAGAGTTGTACCTTGAGTTCCAATCGGAGATTCTAGGTGATTTTTAAATAGATTTGCCTCTGAATGTCTTGAGGAAATATGAATATTTCCAACATGACGAAGCACACGAATTTGTAGAACATTTCTCGATAGGACCATGCCAGGAAGATGGATAGGAATCAACGGTCCTATTAAATCGCCACCGCGTTCACCCGACCTCACTCTTCTTGATTATATCATTCGATATGGGGTTTCATCAAGGACGAAGTGTTCAGTTCATTTTTTGAGAATGTGGAAGGGTTGAAAGCTTCAATAAGACGAGCATGCATGGCTGTAACTCCCCGAATGCTTCTAAATTGCCACAAACATACCATTTTTAGAGCGAAAATGTGTTTGAGGAATGGTGGGCGTCAATTTGAACACCTTATCAGACGTCGGTAGCGATGACTAAAAAAAATTGTACTCGAGATATCAATTGTTGTTCTTTGATATTTTTATAGTTATTTGTCTTAATTTCAAATAGTTTCTAGTTTAATGTGTAATTCAAGTGCAAAGGCAAGAGCAAAATCAGTAGAAAATAAATTTAGGAATTTTCATTCTTCTGACCTTGATGATGGAATTCATGGGGAGAAATGAAGAAACAAAAACCAGGTAAGATATATATCTGAACTCGGTAAGATAAGATCTACTCAAATAAAAAAAAATACAGGTTTGTTAAGAAAATAATGAGTTGAGTTTGGCCCCCGAAGAACGAAACGTCGTATTGAAAATCAAATTTCGATGCAAATTTAAAACAGAGAAAAAAGTTTTTCGAACACATTTCCATATTCCTAAAAATAGAGGCGCCAGCGCAAAGAAAAGAAAACGGGACATTTCGGTTTTCCCCGTATATTTTGAAAATACTTCGTGATATTTTCGATTTGGAAACATCCTTTCATTTTCCACTAAAATTGGCAACTTTTGTCTAATTTAACCAACTTCCTATCATCTACCGTTTTCGAGATGCCAATAGTGATACGAGATAAAAAATACGGACTCAATAGATATAGTATTGCATGGTATAATGACAATTAAATGTATAGACAACGTAAACTTTCAAAGGGAAAAATATTGAGAAAAAAGAAACACAAAATGGTGGATACACGAGATTGATGGCAACATATTCTGTTACCTCGATATTAATTATAAGTCACTATTTTATATCTAATTTTCAATAAATAAAAATTTGAATTAAACCTTTTGATTTGATTCCCTACTTTTAGAAAATAAAAATGAACAGATTACAGAGAGAGATAGAGAGAGAAAGTTGCATGGCGTGATGATAAATCTCCATATCGAATTACATTCGGAGTTGAAGAAAAATCGTAATAAAGTTCGTTCCTGACGGGGGTCCCACGACCGCACTCGATTTTTTTATTTCATAGAAATTATATATTCATCACATAAAACCTGTTTCTTGACGGGAGCGTCATCAAAAACTTCAGTTCTTCTGAAACCGTCAGAATATACCACTTCCTTTGTGACACTTTATCGCGCTTGATCCTTAACCTCCTTTTTCCCCTTTGTTATACTGGATTCTGAAATTGAAGATTCCATGTTTCAGAACTGGCACGTGCCGGACTATATGCATGAATTGAATTCAGTAATAAAACTCGCATGGCAATTATGGAGTATATTTTTTCCTTGTGCAAAAATTTTAAATTAAATCTACGATAAAAAAACCCGATGACGCGACAAGTCGGAAAAAATATTTCAGAATGTTTTATCGTTTCTGCAGTCAAGCTCATAGCATTTATATTTCTGTATATACCTTAGACGATGGAAAATTAAAGAAATATTCTGATATCTCTGAATGTTTTTTAATATTTTCATAAATATATCAAAAGCCTAAAATTCATACGCAAAACATTTCTGAAAATAAAAAAGTTCACTCAGCTATTGAACAAAAGTACACAAGAATAGAGATAGTTCTTATTGTAGTTTCAATCTCAATGTAATTTCAAAAAATAATAACTAATAATTATTCATATAGTTCAACGTTGGATTCGAGGAAAGACCTACCACGCTCTGAACTGACATATAGTCTTGATTGACACGAACCAGAGACCATACAGGGCAAACACAAAATATGAATTCATTGAAATTAAAATTATTTTTATAATTGGTGCCCAATTTTACCCATTCAAAGCACGCCTCAGCGTGTTCAAATCGAACTTTAAAAAACGCGCGTTTTTTGAAGTTACCATGGCAACATCAACAAATCGAGAAACATGAAGTCTGAATGACAAATTTTTTATTATTGATCTGACAGGAGAACCTTGTAACGTCAAATGAAATATTACTAACAACTCGTTCATTTATATGTAATACCTCTTGCTCCTCCATCCATTTGATGAATTTTTCATATTCTTTTTTATATATATCACTGGATTTTCGCGGTATAAACCGCGATTCTGCCTCACTGTTGAAAAAATCGATATTGGAATAATTTATTTTTGAGCTCTGGTGACAAAAAATATTGATGTTTGATAACAAATTGCAAATGAATATCTGTTTTTCTCATTTCCATGATAACGAAAGGTATACTGATTTCACATCACGAATTCAACCATTTTGCATTATTAGTTCTTATTTCCATTTTTTGTAGTAATAATACCAGTATATAAAATTTCGAAGTGCACCAATAAAAAAAAAATAGCGTAAAGTGGATAACTGGTCTTAAAAACACCCCAGCTGCGCCGTCGTGCTCGAAAAATCACGCGTGTTTCGAAGCCCTTTTTATCCACTTATACTTTAATATACTATTATAGTGATTTTCGTTTGTGCGGAAAACTTTGCGGATAGGAGTTACTCAGCTCATGAAGCTCTATCAAATGTCCTAAAATTTACCAATATTCTTACGAAATTGTAAGATTTACAATTTTTTCATTGTTCCAACAGGCGTCATTTCAAAATTACCCAACCGATTTGGCCAATCGTTCGATTGAAAAATAGGCCATATTTCTGTATTATTTTCCATATATGTCTATACATCACACACACACATATATATATATATATATATATATATATATATATATATATATATATATATATATATATATATTTATATATATATATATATATATGATTTCGTGCAACATCGATAGGTCACCAACAATTGTCAGTATAGGCCAATCCACAACAACAAAAGTCAAGTTTCTTGTGCGATCAGAGTAACGCAAACAATAAAAAAATAAGGAAGACAGTTTTGCTTCAACTTAAAAGAAGCCCACCATCCGCCTACAGCTGTTTCATGGTCTCCCAATCATCAGGAGGGCTTGTTGTCTTCCTCGAACCTGAAACAAACCTCTCAGAGTGCCAATACCTACAGGCAAGGACAAAAATGTGAAATGCACCAAATTATAGATTCGACATCTATAATTTGCGGAGTGAAACTCAACTGGAAGCTTGACTTTTGGTGTTGTAGATTGGCCTACATTGATATTGTTGGTGACCTATCGATGTTGCACGAAATGTCCTGCCTTCGAACTTCACAGCACTATGTTGAGTTTCACTTGACGAATTATAAAAGTTGTATCTATAACTTGCATCTCACATCCTTATCCTTGCCGGTAGGTATTAGCACTCTGAGAGTCTTGTTTCAGGTTCGAGGAAGACCACAAACCGTCCTGATGATTGATAGGCAGATGGTGGGCTCCCTTGAAGATGAAGCAAAGCTGTCTTTCTTATTTTTTTATTGTTTGCGTTACTTTGAACGCACTAGAGGATTGACACTTGGTGGTGGTGGTGGTGGTGGATTGGCCTATACTGACAATTATTGGTGATATATCGATGTAACACGAAATTTCCTGCCTTCGAACTTCACAGTTTCAGTCCGCAAATTATAGATGTCGCATCTATCATTTTGTGCATTTCACATTTTTATCCTTGGCAGTAGGTATAAGCACTCTGAGAGGTTTGTTTCAGGTTCGAAGAAGACCACAAGCATTACTGGTGATTTGGACACAATAAAACAGCTGTAGGCGGATGATGAGCTCCCTTGAAGTTGAAGCAAAGCTCTCTTTCTTATTTTTTCATTGTATAAGTTACCCTGAACGCACTAGAAGCTGGTGTTGCGGATTGGCCAATACTGACAATTGTTGGTGTTGCACTAAATTCCATGCTTTCGAACTTCACAGCACTTTGTTGAGTTTCAGTCCGAAAATTATAGATATCGCATATATAATGTTGTGCAATTCACATTTCTATCCTTGCCGGTAGGTATAAGCACGTTGAGAGGTTCCTATAGGGAGACCACAAGCCGTCCTGATGATTGGGAAACCGTGAAACAGCTGTAGGCAGATGGTGGGCTTCCTTGAAGTTAAAGCAGAACTCTCCTCCTAATTTTTTCATTGTTTGCGTTACTCTGAACGCACTAGAAGCTTGTCTTTTGGTGTTGTGTATTGGCCAATACTGAGAATTTGTGGTACCTATCGATGTTGCACGAAATTTCCTGCAAGTTCCACACCGCAAATTATAGAGATCGCAATTATTATTTCGTGCATTTCACATTTTTATCCTTGCCGGTAGTTATAAGCACCCTAAGAGGTTTGTTTTAGGTTTGAGGATAATTGTGAAACCATGAAATAGCTGTAGGCGGATGGTGGGCTTTCTTGAAGTTGAAGCAAAACTCTCTTATGTTTTCATTGTTTGTGTTACTCCGAACGCACTAGAAGTTCGACTTTTGGTGTTGTGGATTGGCCTATACTGACAATTGTTGGTGACCTTTCGATGTTGCACGAAATTTCCGGTCATCGAACTTCACAGCACTGATTTGAGTTTCACTCCGCAAATTATAGATGTCGCATCCATAATTTTATGCATTTCACATTTGTATCATCACCGATAGTTATTAGCACTCTGAGAGGTTTGTTCCAGGTTCGAAGAAGACGACAAGCCGTCCTGATGATTGAGAAACCATGAAACAGCTCTAGGCGGATGGTGGGCTCCCTTGAAGTTGAAGCAGAACTATCTTCCTTATTTATATATACATTATGAGATAGTTTCTCGGGTTCCTATCTGTTATTGGTCCTCAAAAGTTCCAATTTCACGACGTTTCGGCAAACTCACGTTTTCCATCTCAAGGTGATGTCTAGAATGTCGATTGCTTCGAACTCGACTTTCAAGACCAAGTCCACGTATATTTTTCTATGAAAGGAAAATTCCAAGAGCTAGGAGATATTTTCACTGATGATGTTATATGATGGTATATGTGAAACATATATATCTTCTTCTTCTACAAAGTCGTAAGCCTCACAGATCTATTAGAAGTTTTCTGTGAATTATTTTCCAAATGGATCTTCATATTTTATGTTTCACACAAAGTGAAATACCATTGATACAAAGCTCCAACTGAATGAAGGAATGGGTCAAAACGAGCATCTAATGATTTAACGTTTGTTTCTACTAAATCGTGCATTTCATTCGAACTCTCTCGAGTGGTTTTTTATTTGATTTAACTCGTAGTTCGCCTGCATAGATTTCGAGGAAGTTGATAATTTGTGAATAGATGTTTCGATTGCATGCGGAAAACTTGGGAAATACACAAAAAACTAATTTCGGTAAATGACTTGATTTGTCTGAAGTTTAGGATTGAAGAAGCCTCAAACTCAATCACAGTGCGAATAGTTTTGAAAAGTTATATACAATACATTCATGGAATTGGAAGAAGCTATATAAAATGAAAGAAAGCCAACAAGCTAAAAGGCATGAAAATATGGATATTCAGAAAGTATAGCGGACAAACTGAAAAAGAGCTTCTATTAAAAACGGAACAAAATATATGAAATTCATAATTTGTCAGGATGTTCATAAAATCAGATGTGGAATCATTTGCGACTGAGAATGTTTCCTTTTTCAATATGAAGGTCTGTCTTAGATGATATTGGAACATGCAAATGTCTGAATAGAAAAACAACCGTACTTGAACGAAGTGGTGAGAAACGAGAACGCATAAGTACATAATATAACGGAAGATAACCAACATAATTGGCAGGATCATTAAATATGCCCCTTCAGTCAACATTGGGTCATCCCAAGAAACATGAAGTTGAATGGAGACACCCAGCAAGAGTTTTCGAAAACCAACACGGCCTTATATTTGCAATGGAAGGAATCAACAGAAGAAAAAAAAACAGAGAAGGAACATACAGGGGGTCACAGTCGGAAACATGTCAGGTATTTGGTGAATGAAAAGGTAAGAAATGAAGAGTTACGGAGGTAGCACAACATGATCTGAGACCAAAACAAATTGGTATAGTATGAAAGGAGATAATTTCATGACTTTTACTCCCACCATCTTTGTAATTTTGGCGTAATATACCCCGGCCACAGGAGCAGCCGAAAACGACTCAGTACTTGAACTGCTGAAATGACAAATCAAAATACATTGAAATTGGTCTTAAGCCTCTAAATAATGTTTTGAAAGCTCTTGATATTCCTGCCGGGGGAAATCGATCCACCACATTGCACATAATTTCCAATTCATAATTCAATGATGAAAATAGCATCTAGAAATAATAAACAAATTTCCGATATATGAGTATTGAAATGTTTTCACGTATTCTAGGAAAAACATTGCATATTTGTTTCTTTGTTTCCAAAGAATACTTCGGTACTTTATCCCCATTATTTAGTCCACAATTATATTAATTATATTATCATAAAGTTAGTAGTTTCCATGCGCAGCTCAATAATATTTTATTACTAGACTATTTTTTTTTCGTATCCAGTTTCAGCTATCTTTACTTCCAACGAACTTTTATTCTCATTAGGTATCTCAAGTTTCACCATGAGGTTAGCATCTTTCCTCCCGTGATTGCCCGAAGTTCATATATTTTTCATTCTCCGTTCATTTTCCCCATTATACTAGATCTATCAATTCTGCATCAGAATTGTTCACTGATTGAATTATTGTTTAATTTTCGATCGCTCGGTTGATTTACCATCAGTTCATATCTGACGATTCCCAAGTATTTATTATGAATAACTAGACTGAGTACCGAATTTCTCATGAATATTTAACTATTTTTATTTGAAATAATCGCTAATTTATACCAATTTGAAGAATTGAATGATAATAATTGATTATTCCTCAACAAACTATCGCCTCGTTTCTCAATAAATTCGGTTTTGTTAGCAATAACGTAGGTCTTCAAGAGATGGAATGGTTGAAGTTTGGAAAAACTTTTTTCATGATTACACAGGGAAATGATGAATCAAAAATATATTTATATATTTTCATTTACAGTTTCGCTTTCCAGGGATGTCTTGACATTAATGATTCAATGGGTGGTTGAGATTTCGTGGTTTTTCACAGTCATTATTATATCCGTGGAGCGTGCCTTCGTTACCAGGAATATTTTTCCCTGAGATAACTTCATTGAATCGAGGTTATATTTGTCGCGATTCCTCCTAGATTTGATTGTATCTAAGACCATCATTCTATTCAGAGAATATCACCAAATATTTTCATGAATGTGATGCTGATAAAGACGAAGACACACATATATATAAACATGACATCTTCATATTTTTGAGGATTTTCAAATGGTATACAGCATTTCTAATGCAGATTTTTAAATCGAATTAGTGGTTATTATTATATTCCGTTATACCCGTACAATTGGACGTAGATAGATATCATTTCATTAATAGTGATCTGTCTGTCACAGTTCGGTAACGATTTAAAAAAATCATATCGGTTTCCCAGTGACCTTTTCGCGTTTTATGTTTGGAAATTGCTTAGCAACATAACTAGTTGATCTTCATCCAACTAACTGGACAAATACGTATATCTCATAACCAGGAGCGAATTTTCCTCTAGGTCGTTTGGACTGATGGTGATATCATTTTCGTGAATCAAAATAATAATAACTCACTCTTATTGAAATCCAAACCAGTGAGGTTGTCTTATATTATTTGATTCACGCTTCAAAATTCAAGTTTCAAAATGACCACTTTCTACTTTATATTAATGCTTACCAATGTTTCTATTTCTCGCATTTTCGTTTCTATCCGTAACGTGTCTGAAAAAAATAATTATCACTCGCTTCTTCCGTTATTACTCGGTCTTTTCCAGTAGAATGGCCTCGCCTCAACGTCTTCGCTTATTTGTTGGGCGTAGACGAGCGGGAAATGACAGATTTTATCAGTCACGGTTTCACTCCCAACTTTTCAATTTTTTTGTATAGATCTCGAGGCAATGAAGTAACGCCATTGTGCATCGAATGATTGAAGGACGTTCTGGAATATATTTTTATTACCAAAAAAGGTCTACGATATAGTACAGTATAAGACATTGTTTATGTCTGTATAATTCATAAGCTAAATTGAAAAAGTTGATTAATATATTTGTATCTGATATTCTAGAATGGATAATTCGGTGAGTTTCAAAAAAATTTAATAAAATGAAATATAAAAATATCTTATACATGGTAGAAATCTGTGAAAGAAAGAAACAAAATGAAAAATGCCACTTTCTCAAGACACCTACTACCTATACAATAGGTGTATGTTGGTCTAATATCTATAAAAAACAGCTACTTTCCTGGTTGATATCTCGACGTACGTTGGATTATATCTGGGATGATCGTGCAAAGTCTTACAAGGTAACCTTGCAAATTTTTGTCGATAAATAGATAAATGTTAATCACCACATTTGGGCTGACCACCTGTAGACAAGTTGCGGAGTATTTGCCCCTCATCAGTGGACGGTTTTTCAAGCAGACGACACAAATTCATGAGGGGCAAATACGAAACCAAGTGGTGGGTAATATTTATCCATTATTCAACGAACATTCGCAGAATAACTATATAGGACTTTGCAAGATTATCCATCGGATGTTATTCAAAATTCGCCGAGGCATAAGCTAGGAAAGGAACTGTTTTCAAATGGATATTCGAACAATATACACTTATTGTATTGGTAGTAGTAGTGAGCTGTCTTGAGAAAAAAGACATTTTTCATTTTCTATGATATAAGCTTGCTATTGTGTGATGTTATGTATTACAGATTTATATCTTGATATTCAAGATGACATGTCTAGTTGGTGATGATAGTTATAGTAGTTGGGTCGTGAACTGTGAATTATTGAGAATACAAGTTTATAATTGAATTAGACGCTGAAATGGAGAAATACAATTTTTTATACTTTATTTTTCAATTGATAATATGTCATTAATCATTCGTTTCAAAACATATACGTACATAATAAAAAAATATAAACCCATTGAAATAATTATAACGGATCAACGTTCTCCACCCAGTGAAGTGGAGTACTCCTCACCACCTCATTTCTAGAAGAAGGTAGAACACATAACTTTGTAACCGGTCTGGTGTTTATTCCCTTTCTTGTTCCCACCTGGACTACTCTGAGCCCATTTTCTTCCCCAGAAAAACTTGCTCCACTTGACATAATTGCCATTCATTTCTCAACATTTTCTCATCAACTGTAATAATAATATCTTCTATTTTTTTCGCTGAATCAGAGTTTTTCTGATTCCTGAAGCCACCTCCCAATAAGAATTTGCTAAATTTTGGGCCAGTCGCCACTGCTTCCTACCAATTTTCTCATCACTTACGATTGTACTGTTCCAGGAAGTAACAGAAAATGATGCAGGTTCACTGGGATCAACAGATATATGAATCAAATCAAATAAACTTTATTGTCTGGAGATAATAAATCTCATTGACAAAGTCATTTATGAATAAAAGGATGGAAACTATAACTATTGGGTACAAGTACATATAATAAATAATTTGGTAAAAAATAAATAATGAATAAAACACAATAGGCCCACACGTAAATCAGATAAAATTTGGTACATTTTCACCGTGCTGGTTGATAATGAACATGCTTAAAAAATAAAATTTTTGTACAAAATTAATATTAGATTCATCATAATTTAAAACAGCTTCGTATTATATCAATGGTGCGAATCAATAAAACATATTAAAATATATTACAATTGACTCCTGAATAATTGGAGATAGGACGACAAAGTTGAATTTCACAATACTGAGAGTTCGCACAGTAGAAGTCATCTAATGAGTAGAGAGCATTCGCCTGAAGAAGACTTTTTACATAATCTTTAAATTTTCTTGCATCAGCTATGATTTGAATCTCGTTGGGTAGGTGATTATATGATTTTTTACCATTATAAATTATGTGTTTTTCATTTGTATCGATATTGGAATTGTAAAGTAGTCAGAACTCTTTCTTTCGGATTAACGGATTTTAGAATTAATTTCAGTGATGATTCCACTATTCGTATCATTGGCTTCCATATTCCTTCCATATGAGAAGCAAGAAGTGGATTTAGTTCCGATTTATTTCATTCGGTTACTAAAAAATCGGATACTGACATTTTCTGCACATAAAATCTCTCATACCAGCAAATGTTGAGCTGGTGTCCAAACTTGCTGCCAATTCTATATGCACGGCCCTTATTGTTGAGCAAGTGAATAAAACACTTTAACGTTTTTCCACTCTTCTGACAATATAACCTGCCTTCTGAGAGCAAATTCAGTGATCTATCTGTTTTCTTTCTCCATAAAACATTCACAAAGTGGAGTGTCCACTTGACCTACCCAGTTTGTTCTATTTTGAAAAGAGGTGGATGTCTGGTAGAATTTTAATATTCATTTTGGTGGAAGTTTCCTCCTCATGGCACTGCATCCTGAGTTATGATGGCCAATTTTTCCTGCCTAGTTTTAGAAATTCGGGTCCCTGGAACCAAAAACTTTCGGGGACGTATTTGTTGCAATAAAACAAATGAATCAGTCCATTAGTTAATATTCTGTATAGAATACTCCAGCTCTGATAAAATAGTCTGATATTCTGCATCATGAAACTGCAGCTTGCAATTCTAATTGAGAAACTACTTTGTATTGAGAGCATGTTTGCAGGAATTAGAAAATGTTGATGATTACTGTGTAATATTATCATAAAAATTTCCTAATTTCTGGAAAAATACTCGTATAACCGCAATTCAGAAGATTAACGATCCCCAAGATCTCTTTGATTTGAGACCTTGAGTATTCCGTCGGGTTTATTAGAACTTCCGGAGAAAATTATAGGAGAACAATTCAGCCAATTCATCAAGGATAATCATATCTTGCCACAAACTCAATCAGGTTTTCGAGCGGGACATAGTTCTACCACTGCACTTCATCACCTCACTGATGATATTTCGGGCAATCGATAATTCAGAATGTACATCCCTGATTATGCTTGACTTTAGCAAAGCCTTAGATACCGTTCGACATGATACACTGCTAACCATTCTAAAGGGATGTATCTGAAGACACGCTCCAACTCTTCTGCTCCTACCTCACAGATCACTTGCAAAGTTTGAAATTGGGAGATAAAATATCTGTTGCTAGAAATGTATCATCTGGTGTAGCACAGGGTTCAGCCTTAGGGTCACCTCTCTTCTTAATCTACACAAGCCAGTTTGGGAAGTTCATCAGGCATTGTGAACTGGTGCGAGTTGAATGTGTGCGTGTCATTTTCATGAAAAAATACCAAACTCAAGAGATAAGTGGTATGTAATTTTTATGCGGTTGAAAATATGAATATGAGAATGGTAAGGGGTTGAAAACATCATAAAAAAAATATTGATAACCCAGACCTGGAGATATCACCTGTAGGTCCTCCGAAGTGCGGGATATGACAATGGTCCTCCTAGAGGCCCTCTTCTATGCTGCTGCAGGTATCACTTTCGTAACGCAATATCACCTTCAATTTTGGTGATGTTTCGATCATGTTGTAGTGGAATTGAAACAAAAACGCACTATTTATGCAGAGAGTATATTTTCAACTGACTCGAAAAGTGTCACTCGCTGTTCTCTCGACGAAAAATACAAAGCAAGGATCTCGGGGTTTTTGTGATTGATATAGCAGGTAATTGAATGTACACGGGAAACGAATAAAATAATAATTGCCAGTGAATACCCACCATGATTGGATTTCTTTAATAGGGATGAAAAAATATGAAAAATTATTTTTTACCTCAAAATAAACAGAAAAAAGACATACCCAAGAGCGTGCGAACGCGATAACACATGTACGCTGATGATGTTCAACTTTACCTCAAGTTCCCTTTAGATGATCTGAAAAACATAGCAGTGTCTTCGAAAATGATTTGGACAACATTGCAAGTTAGCATTCTCTATTCGGTAACAAGTTCAATAAAAAATTCGCTAACAGTAACCTCCATATAATTATTAATAACGACGTTATTGGGATTTCTCATGATGAAAAAAGTCTAGGATTGGTTTTAGATGACTCTTTGAGATTCCAGGAGCATAGAGCTCTGAGACTACTGTATGAAAATAAATCCAATGGTGATGAAACAGCACAGCCCCGAAAATCATGACGATAATATGGTGAATATCAGGAGGACTCTTAGTATTGAATCAACGCCAGAAAAAGCTAAGCATATCTTTCTACTGCTTTGATGAAAACTGCTCCACTATGCTTCAGTATCAGCAATAACGGCCGATCACCTTGTCGAAATCGCCATGAAACTCGAAGTTGTGAAGGAACAAGGTTCAGACCATGCAAAAAAAACACTGAATCTGTGTTTATAACGTTTTGCAGTCGAATCAAAAACTGGTCGGATTTTCCTAGGTTTATTTGAATTCCAGGCGGAAAATTGCGGAAGGTACCAAGTTTTGGATGCGTCAATAATATTAACCGATGTCAACTTTTTGTTCTTTATCAATGCATCCTTCTATTTTGCCGTGATACTGCTTCCAAAGCGTGTTCTCATACATCGAAGGATATGTAAATTATGGAATACAAGTTAATTATCAAATTGGATGCTAAACTGGAAAAAAAAAATTCAAATGTTATTGCTTAAAAATTGACAATATGTCATTAATAGCTTGTTTCACCACAAAATATACATAGTAAAAACTCATCGCCATATTGGAGCCGCCATTTGGAATTGATGAATTCTGTCAAATGAATCATGATGTCCAGCCCCAAAAGCCCCCACATACTAATTTTGAATAGAATCGAACTATAATCACAAAACTCGTCCGCCATATTGGAGCCGCCATTTTGTTTTTGCTTTGTCAAAAATTCCGTAATGCATTCTCACCGGAAAAATGAACACCTGCCAATTTTCACGTTATTCGGACAACTAGAAGTAGGTTGAAATTCACTCACAAGATTCGAACCAAACACAAACATATGTGAAATTAAATAAGTGCTTTTGAAAACATTTTATTCTGTTACACCATCGGCAAGGTTTTCTGCAGCCAGCTCTCAGACATGAGAACTGATTTGTTTTGGGACGAATATTCGCCCCAAATAAATCATTTTTCAATTTCGGAGGAAAAAAAAAAACTGCTTGAGCTGGGGTTTGAACCTACGCTCACCCACGCGCCTATTCGTTAACCAGCACCTTTGACCGCTGGACCACTCGGGAGTTAATTTATTTTGCAACTATTACCAATCTGTTGGTACATTGGTATGGTTGCTTTTTCCGAAAAAAGGCCATAAAGAACTTTTGCCCAGGCAGTCAATTATTTTTCTTATGTTTGCTGTGAGTACTAACATTTCATTCTGTAACTCGATTGGCCAGGTTTTCTGCAGTTCCCTCTTGGATTATTATTATGTGTTCCAGATTCAAGTCATGATTTCCATCTTGATATTCAAGATGAAATGTCTGAATGGTACTGTGAGTTGCTTTGGTTGAGTCGAGATGGCATTGGCTAATAGAATTTTACATTTGGTTGATGGAATCTTGAAGAAAACAAAGAAGTTTAGGAAATATTCTTTGATTGTCTCATGCGGGCTCATAGGTAATAATTATTGCCTGCTTGATCTACTCTGTACTGATGAGAGGCAAATACTTCGAAACCGGTTCATGAGGTGGTTAATATTCATCAATTCGCAACGAAACATTGCAAAGTAACCTTGTAAGTTCTGCACGATTATCCATGAGATGTAATCCAACGTTCGTCGAAGCATTAGCCAGGGAAGTAGTTGTTTTATGATGAATATTCGATCAACTTACATCTATTTCATGGGTACCAATAGTAGTGTAGTAGTTGTGAGCTGTCATTTTTGAATTTCTATGAAATATAAAAACGGTTCATTCTGCAAAATAAATTGAATCACATATTGGAAATAGTTGTCTAATAGAAATCAAGCTTCAATACATGAGATAGCTTGTTATGAAAGTTGTTGGTCTTGATGCACCCAGATTTGTTGTGATGTTTGATACCAATGTATATCTGATTGTATGAATATTATAAAAGTATATCATAGTTTTTATCTCCAAGAGTTTTGAACAATTGAAAGTAGCATCATCTGAAGTTTGGTTGATAGAGCACAGCATTGAAGTCTATAGCCAGTCTGCTTTTGGCGGCGAATACACCAGAGGTTTATTTCTTAGTGGATAAACTATTTTTTGCACAAATGTTTTGTTTTTACGGAAATAATTCGGGAATAAAAGGTGAAAAAATTGATTTATTCGAGAGTTGTTTCTAGATAAAAACAAAACTTGAGTATACTAAAGAAACAAGTTTATTCCATTTGAAAATTGAGCCCAAGGGTACTGAAAGGAGATCAATACACGAGTTAGATGAATTTTAGAGTTTTCAATGAAACTAAATATGATTAATAAAATCCTGAACACGAAAAACTTTCATTAAATATGTGAATCTTGCATTTTGTCAATTACTCCAAGTCCAACTTTTATATTAAGAAGAATGATGAATGATATCATGCTCTTGATTTTTGGTAATATTTTAAGTTGATCCAAGTCTGAGTCCAATATGAGAGATATTGTTGACAGGGCTCTCTTCATCTTGACTTTTCATTTGCTTGGGCTGTCATTTTTAATAACTGCTGCCACCCAAGCCCTCCCTTCGCAAAATTAGATGCTACATTTAGCCTATCAGAGTGGTACGTTATCCTGTTTCCCGTTACTTCAAATCCAATTTTTGACGCTGATTCCTTTGTCCATTCACCTATTTCGTCTACCCTTTTAGGTATGTTTTCATACCAGTTAACATTTGTTCTATTTTCCCAACATCAATTTGGAATTAAAAAAGGCGATCTAAAGTAATATGAGCCGCGCGTTCCCTACAAATTTTCGTAAGTAATTGCACAAGTGCATCAAAATTTCCGATAATTTTGGATGACAGCGTGTTGTCAAAAAACTGCATGAGTTCATTTTCATTTTTGGAGAGAGAGCCCGACACCGAAGGAGGAGGGCTCTTTCTCCAAAATATGAAAATGACCGAAAGCAGTTTTTCAAAGGCAACACGCTGGAATGCAAAATTATCCGGTTATTTTGATCCACGAGTGGAATTCGGGGGAAAATTCCATAAATTTATTTTCAACCAATTGGAAGGCTCCTTTTTGTTTACGTTGCTTATAGCAACGGGAGATTATCAGTAGTAATACCACTAGTGACTGAATTTTCGCGATAAGTCTGTCGATTTATTTCTAAACGAAACTGAGTTGCTTGAAAACACCACGAGTCCGCAGGACGAGTGGTGTTTTCTTCAAGCAACTCAGTTGAGTTTAGAAATAAAAGACAGACTTATAAGATAAATTCAATCACGAGTGGTATTTTATTAGACTATTTCACGAACAAAATGAAAGGTCAAAAAATTTAAATTCGGCAGAATGAGAGGAAGAAATTTAATAATAATAAATAATTCAAATTTAATTATAAGCATGAAATATTTATTTAAACTATAAACGATTTGTTTCAATTATAATTTGTTACCTATAACAATAAATAATTTTTTATGAACACGAACATAATATATTATTCTCGACTATAATTATTATAAATGGTGCAATTGAAAAAATTTGAATAGTATGACCGTTATTAGGTGGCTACAATGTATTGTTGGTATTATTACTTGATGTACTTAAAGTACTCCTAAAAGTATTCACTATATTCTGATGATTTTCAGCACTAAGATGTAAATACGGTTTCATCGAGTTCGAACTTCCATGTCCAGTAATTTCCATAGCTTGTTGTTCACTAACGCCGGATTGTAGTAACTGACTAACTGCAGTGGCACGATTAGAGTGATTTGTTATTTTCAGTTTTATAATGTCTAATCCTATCTTTTCTGCAGATAGTTTTGATATTGTAATAATACCAATAGGGCAATTCTTGTACCAATTATTATTATTATATTTATTCCACTTGCCATTCACTCTCAGAGAAAGTCTGTCATTGGTAATAATTCCCCTTTTCGTTATAAGTTTCCGGTATAATCTCACAGGACACATTTCAGGATTTTTCAAATTTTGAGTAAGCCATTTAGTATCTGCACAGTTTTTATCACCACCATGGCGGGTTTTGGAGAATATCGGGTTATATGCAATTCTGTTTGTTAAACAGCCTTTGTTGTCAGTCTCTCCCTCAAAAAATTTAACTTGGAAAACGTTGCTTCGTTACCTCTCCAAGCTAGTTCTACGCAGCTATGTGAAAAAACTTCTTTTGGAGTCCCTCTGGCGTGTCTTCGTCCCATTGTAAGCACATATTTCTATATTCATCTGTAGTCGTAGCGACAGAACTCATTTTATTTTTTTCGGGTACAGCTTGCAACAATTTTCTCTTGCTATCTCGAGCCGCCCTCGCCTCCTTGAACATTATATTTTTGAAGGGATCAATATGTCTCTGATACTCACAAAAATATTTTTCTTGTACTAATTTTGCAGTAGTGTTCCATATGGTTTTAATCACTACCATCAATTTTCCGCATATTGAATGCCCAGTCTTTTAGAATGAATGCTAATCTTTCGTTGCTATTTTCTGCATCTAATTTGTAGTTGCGTTCCGCACAGAACATCATAAATTGTCTCCATATATAAGATTTTGATTTTTTTGTGTTACTGGGTATATTTACTTTTGGTTTATTACTTCATTTGAAGTAGCACCGAAGCGACTCATTTTGACGTTTGCAGCTACAATTATTTTTGGTCAAACTGTCAAACTTTGCATTGCGATCCGTATCCATGGTTACGTCGTTGAAAACACCATGCTGATAGACCAATCAGAATTGAAAGACAGCTGGTGTTTTCGCGATAATACAAGCTGTCTCTGGTTTTTGATTGGTCAGATTTTGTGAAAATTCCAAGGTGCGTGGAATAGTCGCGATAATTTTGTTAGTTCCTATTAACTTAATGGAATTAATAAGTGATAATTTTTCTGTCAAAAATATATGTGAGTATTAATTTCATGTCATAGTAACACAATAATTATTATATTTTCTGGACGTATATATGTCCTGAAGATGTTGACCTATGAGTCAACGAAACATGTCGACTTTTACTGTTTATAAATGAATCTACAAAAAAACACGATATTCTTTCATTGGAATTCTTGAACCATGAGTAGGAATTTAGTGAAATGTCCGCAACACCACTAGGGTGATTGTTGCAGATTTCTGAAAGAAACTTCGTTGCATTTGGTTAAAAAAAAATCACATAACTTGTTTTACCATTGAACATATATGTGGAGGGTACTGCACCCAAACAACCATGAAGAAAACCTTCAATATCAAAATATAAGTAACCCCAAATAATAAATAGTCATTCCATGTAGTGAAGAAATGAATTAGATCTTGAAATTAAATAGAAAAAAAAACTGAATATATGCAACAACAAAATTGTAATATCCAAATTTACTGAGTAAGCAAAGGAGCACTGATCTAGTATGGATGACGTTGTCAATTTTGCTAGTGACATTGCGAGTAGTACCATCCTTTCCTGGATGTACATTAGTCATAACAGCCAATGGCTAATGAAGCGGGGGTGAGTGATGTGGACGAATCTAACAGATTTTGCAATATTGGAAATTCCGACATTTTTCAGCATCCTTCATTGGCGCTCCACCGCAGAATATATCTCCCATTTTCAACATTATAGTCGATCATTTACAAAATATTCAATCTGAAGAACAATTTATAATAGTACAAACCTATGAAATCAGTTCCAAAACTCTTTTAATACTTTTTAACTTATTTCGTAACAACCCCATTAACATTTCAGTTCATCAAAAACCAAATGAAACATCCCGTGGGATTCTATTATAGAATTGATGGAAGAATCTATGTATTGCCAACTTTTTTCAATTGAAGTTTTGCAAATAAAACACCATACTGATGTTGTAATTCGCCTGATAAATTAAAATTCTGCAATTCACTGAAATTGAATCAAACGCACTAAGCAAATATATGGGATTTAAAGCTTTGAAGCACAATTCGAACACCAATGTATTGAGAATGTTTTGTTATTTCTAGATTTCTGGAGTTCGTTTCTTCGATTACTTGGTAATGGAAATTTTCAGGTGAACTGAGGAATGGTTGAAAGATTGTAAAAACCAAACCTGCAGTTCCCTACTTTGATAATAACGCCAAAATTACTTTTTCTGTTCACCGATGCTACATATATTTATACGTTTCTATTGAAATTATATTTTTTTGTATTCTTATAGCAATGTACTTACGGAAGTTTTCATCATTTTCTTGCAAGAAAGCGAATGACATATCATAAAAACCTTCCTGGAATGCCACTTCAATACGGAGTTAATATTTTTCTTGCTGAGAGAAACACCCGTCATCATTGTTTGAGTTCTACTATTCCCGGCTTCTTCAATCAAATGTTCATAGAAACTCAATAAACACCATAGTGAAGATGTGAAATACGATCCATTCCATTCGAATTTGTATATTGGATTCGATGAAAGGAAAAGAGAAATGGAAACTCACCTCTATGTTCGCCTGAGCTTTCACGTTTGGGTTGGAGGTTTTTACTCACCTGAAACAGAAAGCAATCATATATTCTCCATTTTCGATGTCGTCTGCGAGGAGAGATACTCGTATGTTTGGAAATCTAGACCAGCGAAAGACGGCGAAGAAAATTGAATAGGTCGGAAATTATTTAACCAAGAGTTTTGCTGTCATGAGATTGAAGTAATAAAACATGTCTTTAGCGAAATCACACATTTTCTTGCTGAAAAACTGCCACTAGAGCTGTGCCGAGCACCGTCGAAAAGTGCTTCGAGCACAACGCACCCTAAAAAAGTGATCCCGAGTCTCGAGCACTAAGCATGATTTTTGATGAAATGCTCGCGAGCACTAAGCATTGAGCACTTTTCAAAAGAGTTAGACTGTTAGGCACTCACGTTACTCTTTCATATAATGAGAGATTTGGTTCAAATACAATTATTTTTTTAATATTTTCAGATTGATATCGTCGAATTGAATCTAGAACAGCTACGGACACAGTATAATTATGTAAAACGCAATGCTTTGCCCCGTATGATTCATTATTTATGAGTGTCGTATAAAAGGAAAACATTCTCAATTGAGTATTGAATATTAATATTATTCTGTTAATTGAAAAATCTACGATAAAAATCAAGTTGGTTTTTGGGAATATCTAACAGAAAACAACTACTTCCCCGGCTAAATCCACGGTGGAATACATCTGATAGATATTTTGAAAGAACCCTAACTCGGAAGAAAAAATCGTAGAGTGAAAATTTGCGTTTTTATTCAGATTCTTATTCGATTTCCTGTTTCAGTCTCAATTAGGAACTCATATAGATGTTTTTTTCCAAAAAGGAGTTCTCACCAGAAACCATCTGTAACATTGATGCAAAAGTGGCATCGCACACTAGGTCTTTAATGTTTGTCGACGAAAATCTATTGCAAACATGGAAAAATGTAAGAATTATTCCTTTTGGAGTGACTTTTGAAATCAGTGTTTTTTGACATTCATAACCTGTCATGATGCATTGACTTTTTCGAAAATATTAACAGCCCTGTTGATACTTTCAAACAGATTGAAATGAACTAGTGGAAATAGATACGACTCGCACTAGTGCGCTTCAAAATGGAAACTTCATTCATATAATATTGAACATTAACACATTCAAAAGTTTGGAATAATTTGTTCGAAATGATGCTGTTTATTTTCCAAAAAAAAGTGCAGATACATCAATTTTTTCATTTAAGTTGTGTTTTTTTGAAGAGAGTGGTATGTATTTAGGGTGTTCATCCAGAAACAAATTATGACAACTTATTCAACATTATTGAATGAAATAACCTAATTTTTATTTTCCGTTTGAATTCTGATCGAAATATCAAAGATATCAAATGTATTATGTTATATATACAAGGCATAACTACGTACAAAAATAATTTGTGATGACTCACTTCGCTTGATTATTTCATTATTAAATTCTTCTTGTAATTCCAAAGATGTAAAAACTACGAAGAAGCTTCGAAAATATTAGTGGAAACTTATTGAGTTTCTTTTTCGAAATCAGTACTTGAACATATTTATAGAAAACTTAACAAAAAAATCCATCTAGAATATCAAGCAGAAATAAAGAAAAACAAAATCAAGCGTTTTCATTTGAATAAAAAATGTTGTTCTAACGTTTTTTGGGGACACAATGTATACATAAAATAGCGTTCAAAGAAAGCAACCAAAGTGAAGAGTCAACAGGGCCGAGCGTTTCGTAATACAAACACCAACATTTCGAAAGAGTTTGTTCTTTTTTAAACCTTTACGTTATCACTGTTTGAAAATGGAATATAAATATCAATAACATCATATAAAATTATCGAAAATATATCTTCACCAGAATGGAGAAAAACTGAATATTAATTCTCTAGCAAACTGAATGTTACAGATAGTTTCAAGTTCAAGATATGGAACTATATCAATTGATCCAGCAAGAGTAGAAGGGACGGTCTTGCTACAAATCGCCATTAGCCTTTAATATGACTGGATTTTCAAAATTTTTATCGCCTAGGCGAATTTATGATAGAAACAGAATAAAACATAATTTCTTCTGGCACACTTGATGGACGTGGGGTATTATATTTCAAGAAATATTTATGAATAGATACCTGTTTTCTGGTCTTCCACATATCTCAATATTTTCAAACTAAGAGTGAGACTGGGAAAACTGCGAACCTCTTGTGTATCCATTCCTTGAGGATCAAAATTGAAGAATCCCACCAGAAATGTCGACAATATGTTTGTTTCAGTCGATTCATTTTCTTGTACCTCTATTATTTTTTCTGTTGGAGTGGTAATGATTTTTTTAATAGTATCCAAATCTCTCGATGCCTCATCAGCTATTTCTGGGAGTGTAGTCGGCCTCGTTTTCATATTTCGACAACATTTATAGATTCATAGGTAAGGACAGGCTTAGTGCTCAGTAATCCCGCATATTCCCAGAGTTTGGAAGCCCTTTTGAGATTACTAAGCACTAAGCCTTCGAGTAAAAGGCTTGAAACAGTGAGCACTAACCACTGGTTCAAAAAAGAGCTCGGGAGCACAGTGCATACGAGCATAAAAGAGCTTTAAGTGCTTTCACGAGCACTAAGCATAGTGCTTTGGGACAGCTCTGACTACCACTTGGTGGAAAAGTCCTCTTTTATTAGTGTTTGCTGAAAAAGGCGGCTATTACCCACAGAGCGTTCCTTGTCATTATCATCTTATTGTCATGAGAGTAAAATAGAGATGGAACTGATCTGTTGAACCGCTCTTGTTTGCGCCACTGGCGAAAACAGAGAGATGATGACTTTTATCATTCGTGACAGAGACATATTTCAAAATTATATTGTTAATTTTGCAATTAAATAAAACTATTATATTCAGACTCAGTTCAAAACATGGTCCTTACGAGCGGATGAGCTATCAGTAGATATAAACGACGAACAATTAACCACGAGCTGCAACAGTGCAGCGGCGGAGGAATCAAGCGGACAAGACAACTCAGTGAAGCCGACCATAGAATACGAACACAACCGGTGAGCCTTCTCTTATCCCAATTCATTCCTTTCCAAGCGATTTGAATTGTACTGTTTGCGAGATTCTAGGCATATTCAATGAGAAATGGCTGAACTCAGACAATTGATTGAAAGACGGGCTACTGTTAAGTCATGATTGACATTTTCATAAATTCCTTGAGAAGCATTTCTGACAAGCCCGAAGTGAATCAACTAGATCTTACTAATTTGAGTTAGAGTTTAGCGATTGTCGAAAATTAACTAACTTTAATAATTATCAAGCTGAAATTGAACAACTATGTGATGATTCTAAGGCTGATGAGCAATTGATGGAAAGGGAGCAATTTGAAAGTTCATATTTTGAGGCCGTATCACGCGCAGAAAATATGCTACAAAATCAGGGTGATAAAAATGATGAAATTCTATCGTTCCATTCGTGTCCACATTCGGTTAATTTGGATTCAGTGGACAATTCGAAAATTGGTTAAAATTTATCGACATCTATGGAAGTTTGATCCACGACAATAAAATACTAGCGATATACAGAAATGTCACTATTTGCGTGGTGCATTTGAGGGAACTGCAGCCGCTTCAATGTCTGAAATAACATATACAGCTGACAATTATGGAGTGGCATGGATAACGGCCACGAATAGGTTCGATAACAAAAAAAAGTTAATCAATTTTCTCTATAGAAAGTATACAAAAACAAACATCTGGAAAAATTCAAGGATTGAAAGATGATATCAATGAACATTTAGGTTCCATCTGGGACAGCATTTTGAGAATTGAGATCTTTTTTTGATTTTTTGGTTAACAAATAAACTCGATTCGGTATCAAATTCAGAGTGGGGAAGAAAAACAGCCAAACAAGACGATTTGCCAACTAATGATGAATTTCTTTCGTTTTTGCAAAGACGTGCTAATTCTGTTGATACCCTTGAATGTTAAAATAATCTGCAAACAAATGAGCAGGAATCCAAAAGGTTTCCAATAAATAAACAATCAAAGCACACTAGTGCTAGATGTTTGGTTTCTGCAAATTATAGTTGTAGTTATTGCAGGAAGGATAATTCCATTAACAAATGTCCAGAATTCCTAAACTTGAGTTCGTTAAAAAATTGGATCTATACTATAATTGCTTGAGAGCTGTACACCCTACTAGAAGGTGTAAAATGGGATCTTGTAAGGAATGCAAGGCCTGGCATGATACTATCCTGCACGATAAATTCGAGACGCGGACGACCACGTCAACCACCAACGCGATCGCGGAGGTAAGCAATGTTATGCAATGTTATCGACAGCGCATATACTCATTGCTGATTAATTCAATAATTACCATTGGGCAAGAGCTTTATTACATTGTGGGTCTCAAACTTCGTTTATGACGGAGCATCTATGGAAACGATCAGGCATTGAGGCACAAAAAACTAATTTAGAAATTTTTGGCATGAAAATCGCCAAGGTGTACTGTAGCAATGAAGTCAATGCATACCAAATTCAAGGTCAATTGCGATTGTTACATCTTGAAACATATCACGAATGTAATGCCTAATTTTCTATTTTGCACAAAGTCTTGGGCAATTCCCAATAATATAACTTCAGCTGACCCGCTATTCTACAAGCCCGGTCCTATTGATTTGCTCATCGGTGCCGATATATTGTGGAATATTTTGGGTAAAAACATGCCGCTATTATATGACACCTCATAAGGATGGGTTGGCTCGGGGCAATTAGGCAATGGGGAAGCAACAAATATTTCCTGCCATTTGAACGTCAATCAAGAGTAACTTAGTGCTATATCTGAATTTTGGGTAGCCGAGGCACTTCCGGAAAGCAAAAACTTATCCGAAATTGAACAATTTTGTGAAACAGACTTTGCCAATACTACAACTAAAGACACGAAAGGACGTTTTGTAGTCACTATACCATTGAAGCAAAATTCGACAAATATGGGGGAATCACGATCACAAGCTGAGAAACGTTTCTACACATTGGAACGCAAATTTCGAAAAGATGCTCAGTTCCAAAAGTGTTATAAAGAGTTCATGGCAGAGAACCGGGATCTGCTCCACATGACCCTAAGTGATGACAGAAATGACAGTTGCGAATACAGTATGCCTCATCATGAGGCGATAAAGGAAGACAGTCTGACTGGAAGTTGGGAGTAGTTTTCGATGCTTCGGCTCCATCTAGCAACGGTATGTCACCAAACAACATTCAGGTTGTCGGTCCAGTCCAGTAATTCCGAGGTTTCGATAACATAATTTTGTCATTTCAGTCGATATCGCCAAGATATACCGACAGGTACTGATCACACCAGCTCAGAGACATCTGCACAAAATCTTCTGTCGTGATGATCTGAACGATGAGCTAGATATATATATATATATATATATATATATATATATATATATAATATATATATACTATATATATATATATATATATACACTAAATACGGTTACATACGGACAGATATCAGCTTGTTTGCTCTTGCAGAGAGAATACAAGAAATCAATTCAGAGATAGCTGATAAAATAAAATTCGATTTTTATGTCGACGATCTATTGACCGGTGCATCTACAATAAAGCAAGCTTATGTTATGGGCGAACCTATTTCGGAAATTCTCAGCCCTGCAGGTTTCCAGCTCAGGAAATGGAGTTCAAATAACCCCGATAGTCTTGAACACGTAATTTCTCACGAATCCAAATACGATATACTCGAATTCACTAGCGATATCAAAATGAAAACTTCAGGTTCAACTTGGTATTGTACAAATGATAAGCTTTTATATAACATTAACGTAAATACCGTCAAGTCTAAGTTTACTAAGCGTTCTGTTTTATCTATAATCGCAATTTTTTTATTCCTTTGGGTCTAGTGATACCCTTGACAATATTAACAGAAGAAAGTATGCAACATCTATGGACAGATAACATCAGTTGAGATGAACCAATTCCATGCGCCACACTAGAAACGTGGACAAAATTCGAAAGCGAACTTCCATTATTGAACAATATTAAAATGAACAGGCAAGCAATTTGCAAGGAGACCATGACAGTCCAATTACACGGTTTCGCTGATTCCTCAGAGCAGGCCTACTGTGCTTGTATTTACTCAAGAAGTATAGATTTGTTTGGTAAATAACAAACTACCCTTTTATGTGCCAAGTCAAAGGTTGCACCAATAAGGACAATCACAATTCCCCGCTTGGAACTGTGTGCAGTTTTGCTATTAACGGAACTATATGACAAGATGAAGGCTTCTATGGAAATGTATTTTGAGTTATCCATTCTCTAGTCTTATTCCACTGTCGCTTTAGCATGGATGAGTACCACTTCTAGCCTATTCAAAACCTTCACAGGGAATAGAGTGTCAGAATTTCAATGTCCAACAAAAGACGCTCAATGGAGATACACTTCCACTTACGATAACCCTGCGGATATCATATCCAGAGGAATATATCCCGGTGAAATATTGGACTCAGTATTATGATGGCATGGACCTTCATGACTCATTGAAGATTCATCATATTGGCCTAGAAATATAAATCATTCGTTGATTCGACCTCAGATATCATGTCCTCCTTCCGCTTCTTATTCAATTTTCCATTTGAGAGGTTTTCATCTTTTTCTAGAATGCAGAGAACTATTTTGCCTATATTATAAGATTCAAATACAATTGTTCGCATAGGCACGCGAAGAACTTCGGACCTCTTACGGTATTAGAGTTGACCACAGCTTTGAACCAATTGATGAAAATCAGTCAACAAAATTCATCCCACACGGCAACTCAATTTCTACAGAGAAACCAGACTATCGAATCTAACAGCGCATTATTAGCACTCAATTACTCTTTTGATACTAATAACATTTTGAGGGTTGGAGGCAGATTGAAATATTCACAATTTTCATTCAATGGGAAACATCCGATTTTGATTCACTCCAAACACCATTTCACTAAACTATTATTTATGCATGAGCACAAACGCCTTTTGCATGGCGGTCCTCAACTTCTTTTGCGGTCAATAGAAGATGTCTATTGGCCCATATCAGGCAGAAATTTGGCTCGTAAAATGGTTAAGAATTGCATAACATGTTTCAAATTCATACCAAAATTGTTCAGCCAATCATGGCAGATTTGCCACCGGAACGAGTTTGTCCTTCTAGCGCATTCACGATCGTAGGGGTCGACTTTGCTGGTCCTTCCATCATTAAAGATAGAAAGAGAAGGGGGAGCCGTTCGAACAAGTGCTATATAGGTTTATTTGTATGCCTATCCACGAATGCGGTGCATTTGGAACTAATTTCCAGCCAATCTTTTGAAGCGTTCATTCGAATTTTACATCGTTTCGTAGCAAGAAGGGGACGGCCATCTGGAATATTATCCGATAATGGCACTAATTTTTTTCGAACAAAGCTGCAAAAAACTTTTCAACTTTGCCCCTTCTCAGTCTATTGAGTGGAGTTCTATACCTCCCCACTCCCCCCACTTTGGCAGATTGTGCTGTCGAGCATAATTAGAATAGGGTTGTTTTCAATACTTTATGATTTGAAGAATTTGCCACGAAGCTCTCGCAAATAGAAGCGATTCCAAATTTGCGTCCCATTTGCCCTTTAAGCTCTGACCCTTAACCCCGGCTCACCTTGTGATTGGAAAGCCGCTCATCTCCGCACCAGACCAAGATGCCAGTGACATCAGTATGAACCGTTCATACAGATTCCAGCTTCTTCAGCTAATGAGGCAGCACTTTTGGAATCGCTGGGAAGTGGACTATATATCTGAGTTGCAGCGATGAACCAAATGGAAGACAAACCAAGGTGGTTTGGTCGAAGGTTCTCTAGTGTTGATAAAAGGAGAACATACTTTGCCTACACCGTGGATCCGTGGAAGAATATGCAAGGTTCATACGGGCCTAGACGGAGAATCCAGAGTCGCATCAATTGAAACACGTTCAGGAATTGTCAAAAGGGGGTTTCAGAAAATTTGCTCACTTCCCATATCGGCTCCAAAGTTGCTCGTCTGGCGACAAGAGAGAGAGAGAGAGAATGACTTTTATCATTCGTGACAGAGACACTGACAGACGTGTTACATATTTCTTTCGTTCGTTTATCAATTCACAATTATATTGTTCATTTTGCAATTAAATGAAACTATTGTATTCAGACTCAGTTCTAAACAGCTCTTGATATCAATGTTGAACTGTTGTATGATCATTCGGTGTAATATTAGTAATTTAACGTCCGTTGGTTCATTTTGATGTCCATTGAGCATCGCAGGGATGTATAAAATATTCCAAAATGGAAACGATATTTTTTACCTGGACTAAACAGACTAGAAACAGTTCTCCAACTAGAATTTGTGTAAACTGTCGGAAAACAAAAAATAATTTTCGATGAAATGAGAATTCGATAATAAAAATATGATGTAGAGAAAATATTGCATCCAAAATGTAAATTTTTTGTGGATATGTAGCGAATGGTAGCGGGGACAGTCAAATGAATTCGCCAATATTTATATTAAATAAATACCGAAATTCTATTAACTGGGCTTTTCAGATTATACCTCTCTTGAATGAACAACATTTTTTGCCAGCACATAATTTCCAGAAGAATTTTAGGGTTGTACCTTCTGAAAAATATTCTTGAGTTCTTTACCTCACTTCAAGTTTCTACGTCAGCTGAAATAAATTCTGGTACGGCAGACAGATACGTGAATGATTTCAAGGTTGTTTCTTTTTAGTCAAGCAAAACGCGAAGACAAGAGATCCTAACGATGTAATGAATGAAATAACATATTAATCATATGTCTGACACAAATATAAATTTTCTGGGCAAATGTGGCGAGAGGAGTTCTTTCTGATCCGTAATGGAAAGTGAATATTTTTCATTATTCCTTGTCATATGAGAAAACAATAATTGTTTGTTTCCACATACCGGTTTAGCAACTGGACATTGCAAATCTTTCCAGTACTTCCACAATAGCAGCTTCGTCAAGAACTCCTAGTTTTTTGTTCTCCACAAATTGTGTCACTAACTCATGTAACATTTATTTCTGGATGACGTTCATTTAAAATGGTTACAGTTTATCTTGAACAACTAGCCTGTTTTGCATACAGGTAAATCGTTTCAATTCTTCCATTCAAGAAATGAACCATTGTCACAAACCCAAAAAACTGTAACGAAACTCAAGCAATGAGAATCAATGGACGAATTGACAAAAGTTAAATGTTCAAAGCCCAAAAATAACTCGACCAAATGACAAAGAACGCCAACAGTAATACACTCGCAGAACTAACAAATCAATCCAATTCTCGAGATTTCAGAAATCCTTTGCGTAAATCCAAGAACTTTTCACCTAACGGTTCCGAATTAGCCTGAAGAAATTCCAAAACAGCAATAAACGTTATACCTACCTTATGATACGAAGTTACTGATAGAATTCGTATCTTTTGTTCCTTTGTCGATCAATAAATGTAAAAACGTTTCAGCGATGTGAGTTTTTCCATTGATTGTTATTACTTCAGTTTTTGCTGTTTCTTGGGTTCACGACACTGGTTTCTTCCCTCAGTGGAAGGAAGCATTCATATGCGAACAGGATAATTGTTTCAGTATTCAGAAGTTTGTTAATTGGGATTTTCTGAGTATTTTTGACAATCACTCTAAAATTGGGTATCACTTGAAAGTATTTCTAGGGATATTTCTGATGATGTATCAAATATGTGGGATTGCCATTATCACTTCTGAAATGGATGTTGATGGGGCCGTGGGTTTGACAGTATCGAGATTTCCTCATATGCTAATTGGTCCCCAGACATTGCTTCGAAGCTTTTTTTTTGGCATTTCTTGATATCTTTTTTCATGTTGAGATATTGCCACTGGCATCTTTTGAATTTGACACACTGTGTGCCTGTAACTACAGTCGCCTCAGTAGATTATGATCCCATTCAAATAAACTGAATTCCAAAATTATAATATTGAAAATGTCTATTGAATCTATTCATTAAGAATGTCCATCAAGTACATACATTGGATGGCCAATGCAACAATCGCATTTTTATATCCAATGAAAATTCAATCCATTGTAAGGCTATGGATCGCCCTCAGGGAGCTGTGAGACCTAGTCGTCGGTGAGGGAGCCAAGGGACGGTGGAACCAAGGACAGCTCAACATGGCTTAATCCAAGGTGTGATGCGAGCCGTGTCGAGGGATGGATGGTACCTGAACCTATCAGATACCAAGAATGGAGCCTCTCAGACCCTGTGCGAAATTCCAGAGTAATCAGCCGCAGCCCTGTATGGGGGGCACTGCAAAGCCAGACATTTTTTCCCCACGCTTGTGGGAATTTTGATGAACGGAAACAAACAGAATAACAAATCCAAAAGGGACAGAGCTGATGAGGATTCAGACTCATCAGCAAGCACCTCAACCAAAACCACCGTGGAGATGGACCATGGTATTATCGAATCAACGGGGACGCAAGGAAACAAAACATTCAGAGAGGGAGTAACGGACTACCAGCTGCATAGAACACCCCCTGCGATATATGGCGCCCAGTGGAGAAAATCCCTGCAAGGGCGTGGACAATGGTGAGGCCACGGGGAAAAATAGCAGTGAACTGCAACCCAAAGGTAACGACAAACGAACCGAGGGTAGAGAAAGAACTCGTGACGTATCCAAGACACCGAAAAAAACGGCCAAGAAACCCAGGAAGGCGAACAAACCTTCTGAGACATACAGTGAGGTCGCAAACAAACTCAGAATGGCGGTGATTGAAAGACGTCATCCTGAGATTTCCCTTGGTCAGGGGCATGCAATAGAAACTGTTCGAGTAAATGAACGGTGTACTTTCAGGGAGCCAAAATCCGATCCATTTCCTCAAAACAACGTTGAGCAGAGGGTAACCTGCGCGAACGGTGGAACAAGACGATGGCTCCAGGAAAAGATGAATGGGATGGGCCATCTTTGGGAAGGTGCTGATATCAATGTTGTGGAGTCAAAAGATCTGCCAAAAAAAAACCAGTTTCTCAGCAGAAATTCATCAGGAAGAGACAGCGCGTACACGAGAGGAGAAGCAAAATCCGAACCTAAAAGTGGAAAGCTGGCTACTCCCGAACAGGAAATCGGGGAAGGGGAACAGTTGCTGGCGTATTCCATCGACGAGATCTCCTTCAGGGTTTTGGAACTGGACCAAATTGAGGCCTACTATGAGCTGAACAGGGTAACGTTCCAAGCCCTGAAGGGTCCTGCCGATGGGGACAATAGTGACAGTCAAGATCCTTCAAGCGAATCTGCACTTCAGTAATGAAACTTTGGCAGTCCTTGCTGCAATCAAAGGAGAATTTGATGTAGCCCTTGAACAAGAACCCTGGATCAACAATGGAAATATTATGGGACTAGGGGGCATTAGCTGGCTGATATACCCATCTGCCTCACCAAGAACATGATTAATCGTCAGAAATTAAATAAAAATACTGCCGCTTGGAAATTTTTGTTCTAAGGACCTTATGGCAGTAAATGTGAAGTTGGCAGGGTAGAAGTGACTGAGGGAAAAAAGGCAGAACTCATAAAAGGTGATAGATGTAGAAAAAACGAAATGAGTCATCAAGTCGCTCCAACCATAAAAATCGTCAAGACCGGATGGTATCCATCCTTCATGCTACAGGAAGGAATTGACCTACTAGCACACAAAATATGCATGGTATTGAGGGGTCAACCACGATAATTTATACTCAGAGAACAAAGCTAGAGGGTCCAGGCCCTCTAACCCTCCAAGGGACCAACACCTAGCCGACGAAGAAAGTTGAATGTTCCAGGATTATCGTAGACTCGAAACCAACCTGGAACCAACAACTTGCAGTAGTAAAGAAGAGATCCGAGGGGACATTGATGGTAGACAGACAATCAAACGAAAAAACATGTAGGCTGAGTGCCAAAATGGTGTATTGGACATACAATGTTGAAACCCATGATCACCCAGGCATCTTTGTTATGATGGACAAAGATAACCCAACAAATAGCCGCTGCCGAGTTCAGCAATGTACAAACAACACAACAGCAGCCATGGAAGCACTACTCGATCTTCCTCCGATTGACATAACAATCATGGGGAAGGCATACGGGACTGGGACGAACTAAAACAAAGAGCGCGCTGAAAGGAAGCCCCTCTGATGCACCACGGGAAAGCATTCATTAAGGAACCGTCACAGCGCAGAACTAAAGAACTACTCAAGATGAGTAGGAACCAAGTCAGATTAATAACAAGCTTTCTCGGAAACACAGCCCAAAAAGAAGACACATGCACAAAATGGGGGTGTACAACTGATAAATTTCCTGGAGACAACGTGGCAAAGGGACTGGAACTGCCAAACATATATTGTCAGAATGCGAGGCACTAGACCGTTAGACAGGCAATACCCGGTGAATAACCTGTACAGACTAGTACAGGGGACTGAGGTTACGGAAACAAAACCGGAAGGCACAAAGAGAACAAGAGGTGCAGCTCGCGACAGGATCAGCTATTGATGTCCACAATGGCCAACCATTGAGTGTTATTTATTGAACGCCCATTGGACGACTTTTGAAATATATTTATGCATGCAGTGGGTGCCGTGTCATATAGGTGTATAGAGATGATGAATGTCCAAATAATGTTCTTGTGGTGCCATATATAGAAATTCCAGACAAATCAAAAACATTCAAAAATTACCATCCCAGTGTTTCGGGTAACTTGTATTTTTTTCAGTGGCTTCTTTGATCTCTGGTATCTTTGTGAAACTGCATAATGAATAAAATCCTATCAGATGGGATTGATAGAGGAGCAATTTCATAGTTCCAAAGATCAAATGTGGTAGTATATCAATTACACTGCTGGAATTCATTTTCCATTTGATATCTACTGAAAATATGCCGATGACAGTAACGTTGAACATTCATTTATTTGAAAGCTCTTTTATCCATGGATACCGCACAATAACAGAAGTCGGAGAAATAAATATATCACTGTCAACCAAGTTCGGAGCTCTTTTGATATTTCGAAAACAATGAATGCCAGGTAGTATATTCCAATGGAATTTGGCTGGAAACCCCCGAAAACATGGAGGATATCACTTCAATTTTCAATGGAATTATTCAGTTATATTATAATTTCCTTGATGTGAGATGAGTTAAATCCAGAAGTCCTAGAAATCTTATTTTCTGGAATGAAAGAGGAAGGCCAAGATAACAGCTGCAAATCTGCTTCATAAAACTTTCAAATGACTCGGTACTTTTCCCCAGCCTTCAGAGCTTTATACGAGAAGATAGTTTCGAGACATGGAAAAAATAAACTTTTATTCGTTATATCATACCGGACCGTAACCATGATTTCTCACAAGGATAATCAGTTAACTTGCGAGTCATAAACTGCCAGTAATCAGTGGCGTACATCAGGGGCTGATCCCATTCCACCTTGAAGGTATCTCCCAAGTAGAAAATACCATCAACATTCCTGAAATGCTATATAACGAAATTAAATATATACCTGGAAGCGTGATTGCTTACCACCACTGAGTTCATCCAATTGTTCAGCTATTCCCGTGAGAAAAAATAATCAACGGTCCAATTACCACCGTCTATGGGAAGGCCCGCCAAAGTTGAAGAGATAATATGCCGGGAGCATCAG